>PVKU01003888.1:0-163555 GCA_004027475.1 Anoura caudifer | reverse complement strand
CATGATGTGAGAAAATTAAAGAAATATTTAGAGCTGTACTATTAAATGTTCTTACATGAATTTTGCAGTAACTAATAATAGGTCTTGGCTTTATTTTACTTAATAAACCCTACTTAACAATATTTCAGAACTTGTATTCTGAGTTTGGTAGTCTGTGTTTTGGGATGACCAACATTTTTGTTGTTGAAAGAGGTTTGAGTATAACCCATGTAGCTAATTTAGTTTAAATATGTACTAGAAAAATCTAATCATTTCTTCAAATGCCTTTTTATAATCTCTTCACAGATGATTGCAAAAATCCTGAGCCTCATACTTTGTTATTGCATGAGAGCTACATAAGCAGTTTTGTACAATGACAGATACTAATTTAACATTTCACATTAAGCTGCTGTCATGTTCAGCTTTATGGCAGGCAGTGTAGACCTAGTCCATCGTATATTCTAGAGAGTGTTTTTATTCAATCAAGTTTTAAGAGAGCAACCCACATGTTTGCCTCCTCTGAGTGCTTTTGGCTGCACTGACCTTCCGTAGGTATGTCTTAATCTAAGCCAAATACACTAGAATCAAATTTGTAGAAATGGAATTGTGATTATGTTACAGAAGGTTTTGGTATTGGCATCTTTAATTGTATGTAGCAGGATCACAGATATACCCAGTACTTCTAGATGTGCAAAAAATGTAGCTTCTTTTTTTTCCTTTTTCTTGATCTACTCTTTATCAGAAGCTTCCACCAACTCCACAGGGCACTGGAGAGAGAAGACAGGCACAGCTTAAACATTAAACCTGTTAATCCACAGCATCCTTTTCTGACAGTTTAAAAAGTCTCATTTGGAAAACCGAGTCTCTTTGTTTAATAGAATCTTTCAGATATCCTTCTCACAAGCCTTTTTGTGAGGAATAATCACAATTATACTAAAGGAGGTGTATTTCTTTGGGACCCTGTAAAATTTCCGAAACTTTGGAATCATATTGGACACTGCTCCCTTCACTTCTTGTTTCACATTCATTTTCACATGCAAGTTGAGTAAATTACCTTCTATTCCTTGTTTGCCGGAGAGTTTTTAAAATCACAAATGATGAATTTTGACCAATTCTTTTACTGCCTCAATTGATATGATCATATGATTTTCCTTCTCCTTGTTGATATGGTTTTCAGATGTTGAATCAGCCTTGCATATCTGGAATAAGTCCAACTTGGTAATTATGTGTAGTTATTTTTTATACATCACCGGATCTGATTTGCTAACATTTTATTGAGAATATTTGTGCCTGGGGTCATGAGAAATATCATTCTATAGTTTCTGTTTTTTGTGCTGTTTTTGTCTGTTTTTGATATAAGTGTTTGGTAGAATTCTCTAGTGAACTTGTCTGAACCTGAAGCCTTAATTTATTGGAAACTTTTAAATTGCAAATTAAATTTACTTAATAATTATATGACTATTTAAGTTGTTTATTTCATCTTGGTTAAGTTTGGCTAGTTTATTTTCTTTTTTTAATTGTTGTTCAAGTATAGTTGTCTCCATTTTTACCCCACCACACCCACCCATCTCACCCATCCCCACCTCCCACCCTCAAACCTACCCCCTTTGGCTTTGTCCATGTGTCCTTTGTACATGCTCCTTGATGGCCCTTCCCCTATTATCCCTCTACCCCCTCCTCTCTGGTAACTGTCAGTTTGATCTTTATTTCAATGTCTATGGTTATATTTTGCTTGCTTGCTTGCTTGTTTTGTTGATTAATTTCCACTTATAGGTGAGATCATATGGTATTTCTCTTTCATTGCCGGGCTTATTTCACTTAGCATAATGCTCTCCAGTTCCATCCATGCTGTCGCAAAGGGTAGGAGCTCCTTCTTTCTCTCTGCTGCATAGTGTTCCATTGTGTAAATGTACCATAGTTTTTCATCCACTCATTTACTGATGGGCATTTAGGTTACTTCCAGCACTTGGCTATTGTAACTTGTGCTGCTGTGAACATTGGGGTGCCTAGGTTCTTTTGAATTGGTGTTAAATTGGCCCGTTTCTTCTAATTATCAAATTTATGTGTAAAGTTTGTAATATTTCCTTATTCTTTTAATGGCTACAGAATTGTAGGGATCTCCCCTGTTTCATTCCTGATATTGATTATTTTTATCCTCTCTCTTAGTTTTATCAGTCTTGCTAGAGGTTATCAATTTTATCAGTCTTTTTGAAGAACAAGCTTTTGCTCCATTGATTTTTCTCAGTTGTTTTCCTGTTTGAGATTTCATTGATATCTGCTTTTATGTTCATTATGTCTTTCCATTTTGCTTTGGTTTATTTTCTTTTTGTAGTATTGAGGTAAAAACTGAAGTTATTGATTTGAGATCTTTCCTCATTTCTAAGTATGCATTTAGTGCTATAAATGTCTCTCAGTACTGCTTTAGCTGCATCCCACATATTTTGGTATAATGTATTTTCATTAAGTTCTATGAAATTAAAATTTCCTTTGAGAAATTTTAATGGCTGCTCTGAAATCCTTGTCAGATAATTCTGACATCTCTGTATTAGCCTCTTTTGATAGTCTTTTCTCATTGATGTTGAAGTTTTCCTGGTTCTTCATATGATGTGATTTTCTATTGAAACCTGGATATTTTAGATATTATATCAATAGAATTTGTATCTTACTTAATCTTTTGTTTTAGCTGCCTTCTTTGACATTGCTCTGGTAAGGGGGATGGTGCCCAATGGGGATGGTAAATTCAGTTGCCTCATTCCACATCTGTTGACACCCCCTGGGGACCAGCTTCTTGTTACTGGTATGGGTGGGAATTCAGTTCCCGACTTGTCCTCTGCTGACCACTCTGGTTAGGAGGGGCATGAGTGCCTTGTTACTGCTCTCCAGTGGCCTCCACTGAAACTACCTTGACAGGGGCTTGGACATACTCCCCACTCTGCCTTTGCTGGTGTGATTGGAGCCAAAATTTCCAGTGTTTCATTTGGTTGGAGTAGAGGGATTATTGTTTAAAAGTCTTCCATCTTGTGATACTGCTCCTTTCCTTGCTTTTGTTGGGGCTATTTTGTCTGTGCCTATGGGTATTTCTGGATTGCTTGTTGAAGTAGTTTTATTAGGGTTGCTTTAAAAACCTTGTCAGATAATTCCAACATCTGACTCATCTCGGTGTTAATGGCCCTTGTCTTTTCTCATTCAAGTTTTGACTTTCATGGTCCTTGGTATGATGAGCGATTTTTAAATTGTATCTTGGTCACTTTGGATATTATGAGACTTTGGATTCTTTTCAGTTCCCAGGCCAGCACGCATTCCACTGAGCCATACCAGGCAGGGTGAGATTATGGATTCTTTTACTCTTTTTTGTTTGACAGGTAGCTTCCCTATTGACGGCTGGGTGGATGTGTACATTCAGCCTCCTGCTGGGTCCCCCTGACAGCACCTCTGCAAATATGTTGCTCTTACTCCTGCTGCCTCCTTGTAGATGGGTGGTATGGATGTGCAGCTCCTCACTTGGCCCTGCTAACACCTTCCCAGTGAAAGTGGATCACTGATTCACACTGTCTTGTTGCCTCTGCTCCATCCTGCACACATTATGCTGGTGGAGGAGCCAGAGTACAGTTCCCTGCTATGGGCAAGGGTAGGGGGGAGCCATGGAAGATCAGCTTCTGACTGGACCCACCAACATCACAGGTTGAGAATAAGCACACTACCTGCTTCTGCCAGGTAGGGGATGGAAAATTAGCTCCCTGCTCAGCCCCATTGGAAGAGTTGGAGCTTCTGCAAGCTTCCTCTGAAAGACTGCCCACTTAGCCACACTGAAATCTCAATGGGAAGTTGGTGCAGTTTTCCCATTGATGTTTGCCTGGAGTAGGGTGAGTGTTGACTAAAAGATTTTCTGTTGTTAGCCCATCTTTCCCTGGTCTTTTGGCTGTGGGAACAGGCTTTTCTTGGCACTTTTTTACATTGAGTTGGCCAAAAAGTCTGTTACTTTTTTCTGTACAATATCTCTGGTAGTGCTTAGTTGTCTTTAACTTCATTAGAAGTAATTTTGTTCAGTTGTATTGTGATAGCTGTCACATCAGCCTGCATTTAAAAAAGACATCAAAATTGCTGAATTTTTGTGCAGTCATTTAGTATTGAAAATGGAAGAAAATATGCTACCTTTTCAGCATATTATGCTTTATTATTTCTAGAAAAGGAAAAACATGACTGAAACATCAAAAAAGATTTGTGCAGTATATGGAGAAGGTTCTGTGACTGATTGAACATGTCAAAAGTGGTTTGCGACGTTTCATGGCATTATTGACATTTAGGCCAAGTAATTCTTTGCTGTGGAGCTATCTTATGCATTGGAAGGTGTTTAGCAGCACCCCTGGACTCTACCCCCTAGAACCCAACAGTGGGAGACAGCCAACATACTCAAATATCCAAATCAATGAAGTTATTGGTAAAAATTTGAAATGTGTCTTTTATTTTATGGAAAAAATGTAACGGACTTTTTGACCAACCCAATACTTGCCTCTTCTTAGTTCCAGGTTGGAGGCTTCTGTAGCACCCTATCAGGAATGCATGGGAGACAGTGAGGAAACCTGGGGAACTCACTGCCATGGTATTCCTCAAGTCCTGATGTCCCTAAGGCATAGGTGGCAAACACAAGGCCCATGGATCGAATCCAGCCCTCCACCTTGTTTTATCCAGCCCAGCACCTTGTTTCTACCCAGCGGCAGCACTGAGCTCTCACTTAACTGTTAAGGAACAGTTACATTTATAGAGTCCTAAAATTATATTTGGCCCTCTGAAGGCAACCAGGAGGCTGATGTGCCCCCTCCCCCCCAGTGAAAATGAGTTTGACACCCCTGCCCTAAAACAATTGCCTTCTTCTTATCTACTGTGTCTTCCTATTCTTGTTTGGGTGTTATATATAGGGTATTTTAGTTTTAAGAGGAAGGATCGGGGAGGAATGGGGTTACTCCATCTTTACCAAAACTGGAAGTCTCCATGTGTGAGAAAATTCTGTAAATAACCATTTATGATAATAACATCAGTTCATTCTTCAAATATACCATGTATCAGGCATTGTGATTGACCCCAGGGATTATAGATAGGACTGAAACATATTCCTTACTTTCAAAGACCCCGTAGTGTTGGTAGATGTCAAAGACCTGGGAAATAGATTTTAATTTGCCCTAGGACACTCAAGTAGGAAACACAATTCTTTATTTTAGAAGTAGAACTAAATCCAGCCCCACAACACCTGGCTTATGGTATTATTGGAAATCCTTTGCTTCTTATTGACTGATATAAGCCTCATTCTGTTTATGAGGTACCAGGCACATGGGCAAGGGGCCTAGCCCTTAAAGCCTTTGTTGTTACCATAGTTACCATTGCTTGTTACTCAGGGTACCATTAAACCTTTTACCAAGAGCTGCTTTTTAGGGGTTATTGTTTCCCTGGCCCCAGCTCTGTAAGCTGTGGTGCTTAATGATCAGACTGGAGTAATCTTTTGAAGGACTGCAAGTGTCCAGAGGTAACCTGCTTTTTCAGTGAAAATGTTTACATTTTTTTATTTAAAATGTGGAATCAAGTTTCATTTAGGTACATATTCTGTGTACTTGGTAGTATAATCTAACAGTTTGTTCTATTCTTCATAAACAGTGTTGAATAGAACATTTTTGCCATGTTTTGTTAGGGAATAAGGTATAATTTCTCTCTTTCAAAAGTATATTTTATTGATTATGCTATTACAGTTTTTCCTATTTTCCCCCCTTTATCCCCCCTCTGCCTTGCACCCCTCAACCCTCCAGCATTCGCCCCCTTAGTTCCTGTCCATGGGTTGTACATATAGTTCTTTGAATTCTCTGTTTCCTATACCATTTTTTACCTCTCCCTGTCTATTTTATACCTAACAATTATGGTTCTTCTTCCCTGTACCTTTTCCCCCTTATTCCTCCCCTCCCATCTCTTAAGGTCATCCATTAATTTGCATTTTTAGACCATTTACTCTTAAGTTTATTGGAGTGACATTGGTTAATAAAATTATATAAGTTTCGACCATTGGTTCTTAAATTTTCACAGGCATTTACTATGTGATTTATTGGAAGCAGTTATCTTTTTCAAGTTGTGGTATATCAATTTATCATCCATGCCTGTTTAAATACATTCTTTGTTGAAAAGCAATTTTAAATCAGTTATAGAAAAACTTAAAGCTACATTTTCTTGGCACATCTTAGAGTTAGTCTTTGAGGATGTATTTCTAGGGTTTAAATTTAAATTTTCTGTTCTTTGTTCACTATTGAACACATTTTAAGTCCAATGATTGTCTGATTGAGGTTGTTGATTGCCTGCATTTGGCATTCCTAATTAATGCTATTTGTCTTAATTACTTGATCACTAGAAGTGGAATTTTCATTTTCTCATTATCTACTCATTGTTGTAAAATAAGGGCAAAATGGAATAAAATTGTGACACAGTTGCAGACATGATAGTTAATATTACTAAACTGAAATGCTGTCTGGCAGTCATCATTACCATGTACCCTTCGAAATATCCATTCATTTGCTGGCATTCCACAGTCTGCGAGCTTTTGTATATAATGTCTGAAAGTCTGGGTTACATGAAAATCAAGCATATTTCAACTTTATATGATCTATAAATGTGGAGCTAAATTGTTTTGAGAGTTCACCTAACTCTTCCTATTGGAAACAGTTGTTATTTGCTCTGCTAGGGTGGGTCAGTGAAAATTGTTTTTTGGATACCTCATTTTTCATTGTGATAACTGCATTTTATTTTTTGAACATTTTATTAATTACCTAATCTATAATACCAACATAAGGTAGTAAATTTCTACTAGTCTGTAACTGTGAAGTGAATTATTTTATTTTTTAATTTAATTTTTTAAAATTAATTGTTCAGTTACAGTTGTCCTCATTTTCCCCCCATTACTCTCACCCGCCTTACCCTCCCCCATCTTCTACATTCAGCCCTCCTCCCCAGTTTGTCTTTGTCCATGAGGCCTTTATACATGTTCCTTGACTCTTCCCCTTCTTTCTTCCATTGTCCCCCCTCCCCTCTGGTCACTGTCAATTTGTTCTTTATTTCCACGTCTCTGTTTCTGTTTTGCTTGCATGTTTGTTTTGTTGATTAGGTTCTACTTATAGGTGATATCATATGGTATTTGTCTTTCACTACCTGGCTTATTTCACTTAGGATAATGCTCTCCAGTTCCATCCATGCTGTTGTGATTCATGTTAAATTTTCTTTATTGAGGCATAATTTACATACAAGAATGTACCTTCTTATATACAATAAGATGTACCCATTTTAAGTGCACATTTCTGTATGCACTGGTATCCTTCTTTATAGTTACATCCTTTGGCATTATCAGCCAGTGTCCCTTCAGGTTGATATTGATCCACTAACAGTTATACTGTGCCATATCAGAAGTACTTACAGCCCTGGCTGGTGCAGCTCAGGGGATTGAGCATGGGCCTGTGAACCAAATGGTTGCCAGTTTGAATCCTAGTCAGGGCACGTGCCTGGGTTGTAGGCCAGATCCCCAGTAGGGGGCACATGAGAGGCAACCTCACATTGATATTTCTCTCCCTCTCTTTCTCCTTCCCTCCCCCCTCTCTAAAAATAAATAAATAAAATATTTTTAAAAAAGACTTACAAAGGCTTTCTGAGTGTGTGGGTTTGTTAACATTATCAACTAAATTGCTCTAGACATTTATGTTTTTTATTCTTATATTTGTCGTACTCAAATACCAGACATGAAGCTGCCCCCAAGTCTCCCAGCCTCTTTTAATGTTCAAATAAAAATAGTTCAAGTAAAGTCTGTGGGCATTCCAGTGGTGTCCTTAAGAATGTGGCTTACATTTTCAGGAGAGCCTATCCCTTGGATTTTTCCCTCCCTACCGAACTCTTGTTCTTATATCTTACCTCTAGGGGCTCTTATTTCTGTTCCACATCAGGCTAAGCTTTACCCCTTTTCCTCTATTTCCCCAAAGTGCTGCTAGTAGGAAATGCCTGCATGTTTATAGCATGCTTGCACTGAGGATTTAGCATCCATGTGACTGCACTGTAAGCAACAAATGTTAGATATTAGTAGTTAATGTGACATTTCTGTTTTCATATTTGCCAGGCTAGACAAAAGCTTACTAGTTTTGTCATAGGATGGAATAGAAGTGACAGTGAATATTGGTGAGAATGCAGATTCGTGCAGCCACTGTGAAAAACAGTATGGAATTTCCTCAGAAAACTAATAATGGAACTGCCTTTTGACCCAGCAATTCCACTGTGGGATTATACCCTAAGAACCCTGAAACACCAATCCAGAAGAACCTATGCACCCCAATGTTCATAGCAGCACAATTTATAATAGCCAAGTGCTGGAAGCAACCTAGGTGCCCATCAATAAATGAGTGGATCAAAAAACTATGGTACATTTACACAATGGAATTCTATGCAGCAGAAAGAAAGAAAGAACTCCTACCCTTTGCAACAGCATAGATGGAACTGGAGAACATTATGCTAAGTGAAATAAGCCAGATGGTGAGGGACAAATACCATATGATCTCACCTTAAATGGAACCTAATCAACAAAAGAAAAAAAAAACAAGCAAAATATAACCAGAGACATTGAAATTAAGAACAATCTGAGAGTAATCAGAGGGGATGTGGGAGGGGATAATGGGGGGAAGGGTTTACAGGAAGGAACAACTATAAAGGACACATGGACAAAACCAAGGTGGGTGGGTGGAAGCAAGAGAAGGCAGTGGGTTTGGCTGGGATGGGGGGATTGGTGGGGGGAGTGAATGCAGACAACTGTGATTCAATAACAATAAAATAATTTAAAAACTTCTTATATATATTTATAAAAAAAGAAGTGATGGTGAAGGAGAACAGTCCTTGTTTCAGGTGGAGAAAGAAATGAATAATTTTTTAAGTTAGTAAGCCTTCTGGTATAACTTGGTAAACATTGGCAGCTTACTAACTACAACCATTTTATAGTAATGCCATGGAAGAAATATTTAACAGAAAGAAAGCAGTATTGATTTTGCAGTACAGTTTTAAGATCCGTAGGAGGCCAGGGTAGCCAAGTAGCAAAAGAGGTATTTAATCAAGGAAGCATAATTCCTTCTGAACTTTGAGAGCTAATTCAAATCCTGCCTACTAGAGGACTTCTGGAGAGGGCCAGATGAAGTTTTGAAGGATTGTGTATTTCTTTCATTATCTACATTTTTTGAAACTTTCTAAAGAAAGATGAAAACATCTATTTTAATGTGTCTCCTAATGATAAACTGTCCTTAAAAAATTTAAATGTGTGTATTTGTATTTTGTGTTCTTGTTTTCTTTTTTTTTTTTAATTCCTTGTAGATCAAGGAATATCTTTTTTTCCTTTTTAAAGTTAGGGTAGGAGAAGGTGTTTCTCTGTTAGCTGTGGTGGACCTAACTAGTAAATGATGTCCTAAAAGAAGGCTGACCTGGGCCAGCAGGATCTAAGTTTTGGATCGGTAGTGAAGTACAGTGAGATATTTGCACTGGATTTCTTTTCTTTCTCTCATTCAGCACACTTCGGGCCAGTCATACATTTATTCCTTACCCACCAGCTTGCAGTCCAGCAATAGAATCAGACTTTTATTAAGTGGTCATATAAATATGTAAAGGTATCATTTTAATAAAAATTATGAAGAAGAGGTGCTTGCTAAGAGAGCATACAGGGCTTCGGAACTAGTCATGGGGGTGTGGGAAGGCTCCCTTCAGGAAGTGAGGACTGAGCTAAGACCTGAAGGATAAAGTAGAATTTAATGGAGCAAGAGAGGGCAAAGCTTTTAGGAGAAAAGGTAACAGGCCCTACGGCAAGAGAGGTCATGGGGATGGTGGGGCTCAGCAAGCAAGGGAGATCTGAGGAGAGGAGGCTGGAGAGCATCCTAGTGGTCCCCGGACAGATCTTGCTGGCCACATGAAGGAGCTTTGACATAATCCTTACAGCAGGGGAGTTTGGGGAGAGTTTGGGGATGGTGGGGCACTAAAATAAATTTATGTTTCCAAATGAAGAGACTGGTTGCTGAGTGGTGGACATAATAGATGGGTTAGGAGGCTAGGTAGCATACCAGGTGGGAATACCAAGGCCTCTAACTGGGGTTGGTGGCATTTAGTAGAGAAGAACACTGGGACAAAATTGAAAGAGATTTAGGAGGCAAATATCAACTGCTCTCAGTGATGGACTGGATGGATTTGGGGTGCAGACAAGGAAGATGTCAAGAGTGATCCTACATTTTTGACTAGCATTCATGAAATAATGGGGACAGGAGATGGGACCAAATTCAGAGGGGGGAAGATGAAAAGATGGTTAGGCATTCTACCTAAATATCTTACAGTCTTTTACTGCCATTTTACATTTCAATAAAGATTTGTGGAGAGCAGATTTAGCCCAGAGGGAGTAGAAGGGATTTGATGTTCTAATGGCAGTAAATTAGAAAATAGATTTTTCTTCCTTATGAATTTTATTACTGACTTAGCTTGGAGGCACTTGTTTTCTACAGGATTTTGTCTTCGTAAGATCCTACATCCCACATCTTCCTTTTTTGGCTCCATCCTCACTCCTGTTCTTCATAATATATTTATTTTTCTAAGACTCCTTTTTTTAGAGGCTGAGCATGAAGTAAGTTCATTATGAGTTTTTCTTGCAATCCTTTTTAAAATGTAAGAGTTTCTTGAAGTACTCTCAGCATACACATTTTGAACACATTAGAGTTGACACCAGTACTGTGACAGTATCCCAATAATGTGAACCTTTGTGACAGTTTTGCCTGCTATTGTTGTAGACTTTGTTTGACTCTGCTAAATTGTTTTTGGCCAAATTCAGTGGATTTTTGACAAAAAAATAAGTAATGTTTTTAATGTACCTTTTGATATATTTCCACTATGTAATGTTTTAAAGGAGCTATTTTACAAAAGTTATTATAAAAGTAATTGCTGTTATAATGAGATGAGTATAGACATTTTAGTTCTATGGTTAACAGCTTTAGTAATTTTTGAAGAACTAATCTTTCATCTCATTTGCAACTAAAATTTCTTTTAACAATATATTAGTCTTTTCAAAAATCTTTACCTGTTCTCCTTAACAGGTGGTCACCTTCTCTTTTAAGGGGGAGTGTTTATAGTAGAATACAAAAAAAAAAACCACATTAAAATGAATAGACCAACATTTTTCTACATCAGCACTTTAGACATTTGGGGCTGGGTTATTCTTTGTTGTGGGTGCTGTCCTGTGCACTGTAGGATGATTACTCGCATCCCTGGCCTCAACATACTAATTGCCAGGAGACAACCAAAAATGTCTCCAGACATTGCCAGATGTCCCTGGGTGCAAGGGGGGGGGGGACCGCAGTTGTCCCTGGTATAGTACCACTGAACTAGATTTATGTTTAAATCTCAGATACACAATGTCATTCTTTAGAATAATACTGTTGCTAAAAGATGCATACAGTAACATGCTAGTTACATGATTTTCAGTGTACAAAACAGCACTAAAATTGCTTATGGGTACATTCATTTGTAGTAATAAAAATGTACATGGGAGTAGAACATACCATCTTCAGGATAGAAGTTACCTCTGGGGAGAGAAGGAATGGGGATGAACAAAGGTATATTTATGACATTTTACATTCCAGAAAGAGGTCAGAAGCAAATAAAACAACATTTTATCAACCTAAATCCAAGAGGTGTATGATTTTTCTGTATATTTACATGATCCATCTGTTTTGAGCTCCTGTGGCATATCATATAACATTTGTTGTACTTTTTAACTGTTGTCCTAAATTTTAACTTGCTGTCATGGGTACAATCATCTGTGTATATGAGATGCTTCATTTGCTCCTGCCAAACCTAGGAGGTCACATACAATCTCACATAAAGCAAGGGCCCAATGGACAAGTCATGCCTGACTGACTGAAATGCTCTATGTCTTTGCTATAGATTGTTTCCTTCCTGATTTTGTCTGAAGTACTTAAATTTAGTAGTTGATCTGACTTTTAGGATTGGCAAACTGGTAGTTTACAAGTAATAAATAATATAAGTCAAATAAAGATCTATGGGATTTCTTGGTAAACATCCCTAGTTTTTACCATTGCATGTCCTGGATAATGTTTTATATTTCTATCATGCTTGGCATACACATATTAGCTCCATTGTATCTACCTAGCATGGAATGCATCCTGTGCTTGAATTTATTCCCATTTTATGATTTTGCTCATAGTGTAAAAAATAACATAATTTGTCCAAGTTATTTTAGGTTTCTGGGCAAAAAGTCAGAGTAAAGATAAAGATGGAAACATTGAAATTTGCATATACTTTTAGATGTATAAGTATTGTAACAGACATTTTAGAAAACTACTTAGGAATTTTTGTTGGTGCTAATGTGTGCTTTTGAGAAAAACACAGACGAGAACTAATGATGCCTCCTCAGTGGGGTGTGTGTGTGTGTGTGTGCATGTGTGAGAGACTCTGTTACATCTTAGATGTATAATCCTGGGGAAAATTATGGGCAGTGTGTGAAAACACTTAGTTGGGATATTTTCATTAAAAACGTGTATTGAAATATTTAAAAGTACTCCAGTTGTCAAATTGTATTCCCTGGTATTCGGGTGAAGAAATAAAGGATTTCTCCCAATGAAGGACCTCCTCAGAGCATAATTAGAAAATGAATTGTAAACTATTATCTTTGCATTGGCTTAATCCATTAATAGTGGAGTAAAATAAAATCAATATATTTTTCTGTTCTGTTTTATAATGCATGTGGATATTTAAAATAACAGAGCAAAGCTTTTAAAACAATGACTCTTGCTACTTCCCTATACAGTGTATGATCAGTTTAGAGAATTCACTGTTTCAGAACATAATTAAATCAACTTATATAAGTGCATTTTAGGTAACTTAGTAAATTTCATGATTGTTAATAACAATTAGTTGCTTTGCCAACATCTTAAGAAAGGACAGTTGAGCCCTCCAGATCCTTTTTAACTGTTTTATACCCTTTGACCCAGTTATATCACTTACAGAACTTACTTTATGGAAATAAAGATGCAGATGTTGAAGGCTGTCCATTAATAGACTGGTTAAATAACCATCCATTATAAATGGTGGTTTTAAAAATTATTTAATGACAGATAAATGTACCTTACGCAATATTAAGGGAAATAAAGTGAACAGAATCCAAGCCCTCCCCCCACACAGAGCCAAAAAGTGGTGAAGCCAGTTACCCCGCACTGGCTATTACTTAAGGCTCAACACCACATAATTTATAGGTGACTTTCTACATTAGGCCATGCTACTAAGACAGGGAGTCAAGCAGCTCTACCTAATATACAGAAATAAACACAGGGAAGCTGCCAACTTGAGGAGACAAATATGGTTCAGCCCTGGCTGGTGTGCCTCAGTGGATTGAGTGCTGGCCTGTGAACCAAAGGATCACTGGTTTGATTCCCAGTCAGGACACATGCCTGGGTTGTGGACCAGGTTCCCTGTAGGGGATACACAAGAGGCACCCACACGTTGATGTTTTTATCACTCCTTTCCCCTCTGTAAAAACAAATAAATAAAATCTTAAAAAAGAAAGAAATATAGCTCAAATGAAAGAACAGAACAAACTCCCAGAAAAAAACTAAACAAAATGGAGATAACCAGCATCAGATGCAGAGTTCAAAACACTGGGGATCAGGATGCCCAAAGACCTCAGTGAGTATGATAACAACATACAGGAAGAAATTAGGTTTACACTAAAAGAAATAAAAATCTACAGGGAACCAACAGTGAAGGGAGCATAAGGAACAGAAAAACATTCAACCAGAACAGAAAGAAGAAACAATAATTCAAAAGAGAGGAAAAAAAAAGGATAATACAAGAAGACTGGCCACTCCAAATGTGCCAACATCCGAATCACAGGAATGCCAGAAGGAGAAGAGGAAGAGCAAGAAGTTGAAAACTTATTTGAAAAAATAATGAAAGAAAACTTCCCTAATTTGGCGAAGGAACTAGACATACAAGTCCAGGAAGCACAGAAAGTCCCAAACAAGTTGGACACAAAGAGGACCACACCAAGACACATAATTAAAATGCCAAAGGTTAAAGATAAAGGAAGAATCTTAAAAGCAGCAAGAGAGAAGCAGAGAGTTACCTAAAAAGTGGTTTCCATAAGACTCTCAGCTGATTTCTGAAAAGAAACTTTGCAGGCAAGAATGGACTGGCAAGAAGTATTCAAAGTGATAAAAAATAAGGACCTACAACCTAGATAACTCTATCCAACAAAGCTGTTATTTAGAATGGAAGGGCAGATAAAGTGCTTCCCAGACAATGTAAAACTAAAGGAGCTCATCATAACCAAGACATTATAACATGAAATGTTAAAGGGACTTACTTAAGAAAAAGAAGATCAAAACTGTGAACATTTAAAAGGCAACGGATTCACAACTATCAACCATTGAATAAAAAAAAAAAACAAATTAAGCAAACAACCAGAACCCAAATAGAATCATAAGTGTGGAGACCATTTGGAGGGTATCAGCTGGGAGGGGGGAAGGACAGAATGGGGGGGAAGTTTGGGGATTAAGAAGCATAATTGGTAGGTAAAAAATAGACAGGGGAGTGTTATGAATAGTATACAAAATGGAGAAGCCAAAGAACTTATGTGTACAACCCATGGACATGAATTAAGAAGATGGGTTGCTGGAGGGAAGGGTGGTACTGGGTGGAGGGTGACAAAGGGAAGAATTGGGACAACTGTAATAGCATAATCAATAAAGTATATATTAAAAATAAGTAATAATAAAAAAATGGTTACTTTCCTACCGCCGCACTTTCATGATTCCCCTTGTTTTTGTAAATAAGTTAGGTGAAAAGCACATATGTTTAATGTTAATGATTTGTACCATGTTGGTTATTGCCTGGTATTGTGTCCCTTTCTAAGCCTTTGTTTTAATGGTGAGACAATGTTTTATTAAAAGATTTGATCCTATCAATTTGAAAGTGTACTCAGAGTAAAATGCAGGCCTGAGTCATTCAGAAGACCTTTCTATATGACATGTATGCTTTGAGGAATCTATATTATTTTACCAAAAGCTTTTTATAGACCAGAATTAGACATGAGTTATTTAGCATAGTGGTACTTAGTTGTTAGCATTTCCATTTCATTTCTAGCTGTTATATTCTTTTCTTCCAACCAAAAAAAAAAAAAAAAAGGAAGAAAAAAGGTTTGCATCATTTTAGTTTAAATAGGGTTCTGCTCACAAACTACTTCTGTTAGTTCAGGAGAGCTAAATAAAGGTGGAGGGGGTGGTGGTGATTGGTATTTGCTGACAAATGTTTATCTCACTTTCAATTTGAAATGACCATCCATAGGAAGAATTGGTGAGCAACTAGAGAGGTTTGTTAGAAAAAGGTAAGTGAAAGAGGAGACTTGGAAGAGGCATTCTACTGCCAGCACATGCCAAGTATTGTAGAAGCCTTGTCTCTGGTCTCAGGAGTCCAGTTGAAATGTGTCCCTGGGTTACAGAGGGCAGTACAGTTGGTCATCTATTGTTAGCCTTCCTGGCACTTTTATGTATCCTCACGACATTTCTGGTTCATCCAAGTCCTCTCACTGTCTCTGCTCTTTGCCTTTTCCCTTGGTCCCCCTTCTCCTTTTTCTTTCATGATAATGTCTACAGCGTGGTAAGAAAGAATTTTGGAACCAAGAAGTGAGGGACTGGGGAGGAAGAGGATCTATTTTTTATTCTCTGGGTTCTTGCCACTCTGTTGCAGAATATACCTGCCCCTAGACAGTTGGAATTCCCAGTTTGAAAAACATGGGAGATTGACTTTCCTTCTGCCTCTTTTTCCTTTGCAGGAAACACATGAAATTGTGGCAATCAAGAAATTCAAGGATAGCGAAGGTATATATATATTTTCTGTATGTAAATTTATATATTTAATTTCTATGACTAGAATGTGGAAGAGATGGGATTGAGCTGATTACACTCTATTCCTGAAATTATAAAGTCTCAATCTTAGTGAATATAGCTTATTTTTTATCATGCTTTGCTTTGAAAATTTTAGTTCCTTCAGTGTGAATCTTTCAAATCTCATGATATTAGAAGACTCATCTTGTATTGTAAGGTACAGTTGATAATTGGAAAACTTGCTTCATATACTGGATAGAAAGCATGCTATTTATGTTGTTTCTAAATATTATTAAAATAAGGAAATTGAAGTAAATATTTCTGTGGATTCACACAAATAGCAAGCACTGTGTAAAAGACTTTAGTATGAGGAATTGTGATATCTGGTTCCTAGTCTGTTAGAAATACAAGAAGTGGTACATAGATGGTATCAAAAGAGTGATTTTATATTAAGTCATTGGGTGAATAAAAATTTTTCAAGGGGAAGTATTGTACTTGGAGGGCTTGGTCACATATCCAGACCATTTCCAATAGAGTATTAAAATTATCCCATGCTAGGCAAAAAAAGGTTAAAATAACCCCCCTTTTTAAAAAAAGTCATGTACAAAAAAGTGATGCATTAAAAATAAATAAAGCATTTCAGTAGTTTATTGGGTTTTAAATGTAGACTATTGGCCATTTAAAGACAGCCAAGTAGAAAAACTGACTATGAAGATAGTCATGATGTTTGAAAAGCTCTAGGCAGCATTTTTCTAATTTTTTTTTTACATGGACCCACAGTAAAGATACTTTTTTTACATCCTAACCCAGTATCAACATATATAATGTCCTATATGTAATTGAAGGAAATGTGTCACAAAATTGCTTTATTTTACTAATATGAGGTTCTCCATTTTCTGTTCTTTTCGGGTCATATAATTCATGTAAATGCTTATTGTGGCATCAAATACATTGATTTCACCACTGATGACTCACAACCTGCCATTTGAAAAATAATGCTCCAGGCTTAAGAGTCACCAGCATAGCATCACCCTTCATATCCAATTAGAAGTATGACAGTAGCAGTCACAGCCTCCTTTCATCAGCACATGTTGACTGACTACTATAAGACAGCAGCCTCTATATTTGTGAACAGTTTCATCACCCTTACCTTAGAGACTCAGCAAATGTTAAATAACAAAAAGGGCTCACTTCTGTGGCGTAGAGTCAGTGGTACTTGATGTAACCTAACTCTGGTGTGCTGGTTATGTGGGGCACATGCACAGCAGCCATTGTCCTGGCAGCCCCAAAGAGAAGGCAATAAAAAATGCTTTTAGCTCATTCTTAAAAAAGAAAGAAAGAGAGGGAGGAGAGAAAAAAGAGGGAAAGAAAAAAAGAAAGACACTTCAAATGATGTCCCTGTAGTTTAACAGGAAACAATAGCCCCAGGCCAACTCACTCTGTGACCACTTTTGGAGCAGTGGCTTTGAGCTAGCCACAGGTGACCAAGAGACCAGTGGTGATCCACTAAAAATAGTGGTTACCAGCAGTAAATCAAAGCCATAACCTTTGCATGAGCATAAAGACTTCTGTCTGTGCATTCATCTTATAAGGCAGATTGTCAAGCATCAGTTACCACCAAAAATAATAATTGTCATCAAATTTTTGAAAAGCAGTACAATCTAGGGCATGTATGCTATTGTTTTTTTTTTAAAACTAAATACCACATTCTTTGCATTCTCTAGTCTCTGCATATCAATTCTTAGCTTCAATTAAATGATATATTTGTACCTGTGTTATATTTTCTGAGTGGCAATCGGTAGTGTATCTGTTGAAATGCATTGAGCACTGAATGAGGTGCTGTAAGAGCTGTGAAGGTAAATCGGGTGCAGATGTCAAGAAGCTTATGACCTATTAATAGAATTAAAACCTGTTAATAAATAACAGTCAAACAGAGTGGAAAGCAGTCAGTGCCAGAATGAATTTGTATAATTTCGAGGTGAGGTTTTTTCTAGTTGTGCTATCCCAGGAATGTATGAATATACATTATAGAAAACATTTGATCAGCCATTATTTCACTAAGCTGACAAAACATCACTCCAATTCTGCTTTCATTGCTGAGGGGCTGTTATCAGTTACTAAACCTTAGGCTTGCAGCCTTATCACCCATTGTGGTTTGAGGGAGCATCCTCAAAAGGAGTTATTCACACGTTTATATCTTTACACAATGCCAGGTTTATTAGGGAGGCCTCCCCAGTAAGCCAGTAAAGTCACATGCTGGGGGAGCTTACATGATAGAAGGGAGCAGAGCGAGTGTCCCGCATGAAGTCCTGGTCACTGGCGGCGCCCTCAAGTGGAGAGATGGGCGTCAGTCCCAAGCCAGGCGGCTCCAGTGGTGGCATACGTCCAGTCAAGTGGAAGTCCAGTGGGGCTCTGAGCAAGACTCATGGTACAGCCAGGCTCGAGTGTTGGGTGGTCGGTCGGAGATCTGACTTCTTACAGGCCACCAGGGTGGGGGTCCCATACATATTGGTGTCCAGATGGAGTCCTTATTCAAGTGTTAGATTTGCGGTTTGGGGCATTCTGGCCCTTCCTAAGGGCATTCCCATTACGCTCCATTACTTTAGTCTTGACAGAGCACTTGACATAACTTGTTCAAGGCTGACGGGGACTCCATAGTGGATTGTCAAAAGTGTTCAAAAAGCCCACTTTGCTCTTGCTCTGTACACCCACCCACTTTGCAAATGGACACCTTTGTAGGTACACCTATACATACTTCTAGAGGGATACTTCCCAAACATGTCAATGATAGAATCTGGAGACATCCAATTATTTATAACTTTTTACTTCAGTCCTGGTTTATGCACACTTTCCCACTGTTTCTAGTTCTCCCTGGGAGATCTTACACTCTGTTTTCTGTCTTTACCCTTTTCCTCCTACCAGAGTAGTATCTTGCTTAATGGAAAGTAAGGGGAATGTGTGATGAACAACACTTTTGGAGTATGAGGTGTATATAAATAGTCTAGTACAGATGAAGATGTCCATTCAACCCCTATGTAAACCACTTTATTCTGAAACAGTTTGACATCTTAAATTTCAGTCAGGCCAATTATAATGAAAATAGAGTTTCATGATATTGTCCTTACTGTCATAAAGCTCTCATTAATCTCTTATTAGTTACTCTGAAAATATTCTCTTGATATTATGATAGTGATTTTTCTAAAGCCAATATTTAAATCTTTGTGAAGATAATGAAATAACCCTGTAAAAATATTGTTAAACCGTAATAGGATCTGAACTTGGTCTGATCCACATTCAAGCTAATTAAGTATTCTCACACTGATGATATCAAGGGATATTTTATGAGAGTATATATTACCTTCTGTTACCTTTAAAAGATTATGACTATGTCCTATTTCCTCATAAAATATCTTTGTATCCACAAATCTGTATAAGATGTTTTGAAACTACATTTAAGGTAGACCACTATTTAGTTCAAGGGGTCCTTATTATCCTGGGATAATAGAACATTATTTAAAATGGGTGCCAAAATTTTATGGTAAATAAAAGGTTAGATTGGGGAAAAAGAAACTAAAATTACAAAGGTAAGTTTACTTTATCTTATAGTTAACACAATTTAGGGTTTAATAGCAACTTCATGCTATTTTTTAGAGGAAAGAGTCATGTTCTCTTTTGGGGGAAGGGGCAACTTTTACAGTAAAATTGTAGGCTAGGTCAATGAATGGCTTTCAAGATAAAAAAGAGTCATTAAAAATCCACAAAAGCCTTTCTCAGTTTTCTTTTCATTTTTGTATGTTCCTGTCTTTGTGTCTTCATCCTTGTCACTTTTTTATTCTGATATAACTCTGTCAGATTATCACTGTCTTTGCCTATGGTTTTCCATAAAAGACTTAGACACACTAAGTTGGGGGCAAAAAGTCCTGTTAAAGGGAGGAATTCTTCAGTGATGACATTTTTATCTGTGATCACTTCATTAGTTAATATTTTCTTGTTTTGATATTTGCTTCTTTATACATCATCATAAATATAGCATCTCAGATAATGAATTCTTTATGATACCCTAAATGATAGTATTATACATGTGTCTATTAATGTCAGTTTCCACAGAGAAACATTGATTAATAAACACCTAACCAATCAGAAGTCTCCATAAAATTAGTTCTGCTCAGTACTTGGCTTTTCTGAGAAGAGA
The DNA here is from genome assembly GCA_004027475.1 of Anoura caudifer. Classification (NCBI taxonomy): domain Eukaryota; kingdom Metazoa; phylum Chordata; class Mammalia; order Chiroptera; family Phyllostomidae; genus Anoura; species Anoura caudifer. Next base: position 143,458 of record PVKU01003888.1, on the reverse strand, counting down.
AAAATGACTGCAGACCAAAAAGATACTAGGGATTGCTTAGTTAAAAGGTACTTTTAGACTATGTATGATGATAAAATTAGCCTAATTCATCCACCCTTATTATAAGTCCAGTCTTATACAATGGTATTTGATGTTCAGAGTATAATATTCTCTCACTATTGGACTATCATTCTCATGCGTACATGTACACGTGTCTGCTGTCCTCAATTTATGAAATAATCCAAGAGCACTGATTTAGACTAAATAGCTTTGGCCCAGCAAGAATTAAAAGCATTTTCTGTTCAGCCTTTACTTGAGGAGATCCTGTGGTCTAGAATTTATTTTTGACATGTACATTTGGATCTTCTGATGTGACACCTTTTGCTTTGTTGGACTTTTCAGTCTTCCTCTGAATGTACAGGTGATGGAGTGAGGAGGGATTCTCCCCACTTGTCACATAGCAAGGAGACTGACTCTCAGGAAGCTGTGTTGCAGTCTTTAATTAAGATGGAATTTAGGTTGTCTCTCTACTTTTATATAAAATAGAATTGCTTGCATTAATATCCCACCGCTGCTTTTGTTTTCTGTAGATAAATATTTTTCTCTTGCAATGGACCTATTTATTCTTCTTAATCAAGAGAAAATGTTTAATCAATCATCCACTTTTTTCTTCCAATTTATTTCATTCTTATTTTTACCCAGACACTAGAAAGCTCTACCTTTGTCTCTGGATTGAGGAACTCTAGACTCTTATTTTGTATACTGGTACAAAACAAGAGTTCAAAATCTTTGGTCCTTAAATTCAAGAACTTGATTTCTCTGCAAGAGAGGCCTTGAAACTAATGTTCCAACCCCTGGTTAAACAGAGAATTCAGTTAACTGAGCTTGAGCATTCTGCTAGTCATGATTTCACCACACTTGCTTTTAATGTCCAAAATAGAGCTCTTTAAAACTTCAGGGATTCTTCTAGGATTTGGTGGACATTTTGCACCTTTCATGATTTAATAAATTTCCATTGTACTTTGTCCGGCCTTCATCTCTGAAGATTTAAGCTTTCTCATCTTTTTTGGTATATATGACAGCACCACTATTCAAACCCTCCTGGCCATGTCAGTTGCCCTCCTATTGATGTTCCCTCTTCAGTCAGGGCCACTGGACTCAAACATGGTATCCTTTTGGTTTTATGCAAGGATGGATTGACTCCCCTCCCCACCAGTGTACCTGTTTAAAGTTCCATTTTGGGGGGCCTCTTTGGCTATACAAGAATGTCAGGGTTCTGATTTCAAAAAGTAGGTTATAGCTATTTCTGGATTTTTTTTACAAGCCCACAGTTCTTTAAAAATAGAGTTACAATAGAGATTCAGCTCATCTTCAGATTTTTCTCTTTTCATCACTTATCTTTGCATTTCTCTTGCTCTTGTGATCTTTCTTCTTAAAAATCATTTTCTTTTACTTCGGTCAATCTCTCTTTTTGATTTTTTAGGCGTGTTAACTTACCTTCCTGAAAAGCTTCAAAGTAGTTTTGTTTTTTGGCTTTTTTTGGTTTTTGGTTTTTTTTTGTTTTGTCAGTTACTGTCCTTTCTCTACCCAGCCATTTAGTCAGCACTCAGTAGAATTTATATCATTTTGTCAGAATTGCTATCTGTGATAAGCTCAACACCCTCAGTGATAACTGATAACCAAGTCCCCTAGCATGCATATCAGCAGTATACACATGGAAGTACCAGCTCTTACACCTAGAAGGACCTTCTGCATCATCTAGAAGAATCCCAAACCCCAACGTGCAGCTGAGGAACCAAAGGCCCACAGCTGCACAGCTGCTATGTGATTAGCTGAGACTAAGACTCAGACCGCAGGGTCTTTGTTGAGTTTTTCTTTCACCCATAGCATGCTGCTTTGCCATTCAGCTGAATCTAGACCTGAAACTGGCTATTCCAAGTCACTCTGCAAAGCTCCCTCACTGCCTTCCACCATATTGTCTGTGTCCCTGTGTTCTACTCAATGTGACATTCTCTTCACTCACCTTGAGAAAGTTATTCTTTTTTTGAATTGGTTTCTTCATTTGTAAGCTGGAGGAGGTTGGCCTCAATGAGGAATCCATGGGATTCTATCAAGTGGAAGGCAGGGGTTTTTGTGCTTACTTCAGTGGGCTCTGCTACCACCTTTAAAAAACTGCCTCGATGAAGAGCATGGCTACCTTCTGAACCTCTGAAGGGAAAAACAAACATAAGTGGAATGTGCTTTCCTGTTTCCCATCATGTGATTGTTTAGTGCCCAAATTTTCATCATAAAGTTGAGGGTAGGCCAGGAACCTTAAAAGTACTGGGTGAAACAAAAATTATAGAATATACCCAATAATGAAGGGTGTGCATTTTCTTGCACTTATGAAATTAATAATTCCACTTCCTGCCCATTCCCACTTTTCACAGTCTCAGCTTTTAATACCTCTGACTGGCATACATTAGAGAAGCCTTCATTTCCTAAAAACGATAGGTTGCTTAAATGAGATAGTTTGGGCACTGCACATTAAGTGATTTTGTGAACTGCTTTTGGAAGATTCCTTTTATTCTCTCTATAACCATTCTTAAGTACAGTCAGTATAGGTTTGAATGATGCATACATAACAAAGAACCAAAATTCAATGAGGCTTAGGCTCATAATCAGTGAGGTTTTAATGAAAAGAAATCACTGATTATTATATTTTAAAAGGTGATGGGATTTTTTTAGGATATGTTTATATGTGGGAGATGCTCATTTATTTATTTTATGAATGACAAGTTAAGTGGCTTTCTCAAAGTCACCTTTCACACTGTTAGTTGGTTAAAAGCATATAAAATCTAGGTCTTGCATTGTGGCTGCCCATGTCTTAAGGTAGTAAGTAAGAGCAAGCCAAATGTGAGCAAAGATGTCTATCTTCTTGACATTGGTGGAAGCATTCCTGTAGGAAGTATTTATTGATTCCTTCTTTGTTATAGGTACAGTTGTAGGTTGTTGGGTGTATATGCTTGAACAGAAGAACTGAGGCCTATTCTCCCAGAGCTCTCAGTTTGCAGGGGTGGCCACACAGAGGGTAAACCAGTAAGCAAACAAAGATACAAATAAAGATGTTGTGAAGATCTGTAAGAAACCTTCAGAGTATTGTGATAAGGAATAATGGGAGTGGAGGCTTGCTTTGGTTTAGTGCACTAGGCAAGGCTTGTGAGGAGTGACATTTATTTTTTTAATATATTTTGTTGATTATGCTATTACACTTATCCCGATTTTTACCCTTTGCCCACCTGCACCTGGTACCGCCATTCCCTCCAGCATTCCCCTCCCTTAGTTCATATCCATGGGTCATGCATATAAGTTCTTTGGCTTCTACATTTCCTGTACTATTCTTAACATCTCCCTGTCTATTTTGTACCTACCATTTATACTTCTTATTCCCTGAACCTTTTCCCTTATTTTCCCCCTACCCTCTCCCAGCTGATAACCCTCCCATGTCATCTCCATTTCTGCAGTTCTGTTCCTGTTCTAGTTGTTTGCTTAGTATTGTTTTTTTGTTTGTTTTTGGGTTTTTTTTTTTTTTTTAGATACAGTTGTTGATAGTTGTGAGTTTGTTGTCATTTTACTGTTAATAGTTATGGTCTTCTTTTTGTTAAATAAGTCCCTTTAACATTTCCTGTAATAATGGCTTGCTGATGATGAACTCCTTTACTTTTACCTTGTCTTGGAAGCTTCCCAGACAAGGCAGGAACCAGGTCATGAGTGAGCAATACATTATTTCTTGCTGCATCACTTCTTGTTAGAAGATCACATACTTCTTACTAAGATCTGTGTGTTTCTATGTCTTAGAGATAGGTAAATTTTAGTTTGGGTATTCCAACCTTGAGAATTACTCACATAGGATAGTAGAGAGGCAGGTTAGCCTTCTTCATAAACTAAAGGCTGTTAGTGTTCTCTAGGCTTTAGCAGTTCTAACAATCACAAAACACCACTTCTCTGGCTTAGCCTCAAATAGCAGAACAGCTGGGCCTCTGTGTCCCTCTCCGCCCCCCACCTCCTCCTCTGCCCCCATTCTCTAAGCTGCTTTGGGAAGTCCCCCATCACATCATATCACATGAATGCATGTCAGGGGCCCCCGCTGTGCCATGCTCTTTTCCACTGATGTGGGCACTGTGAGTACCCCTGAAATGGACTGGGATGGTTCCCTGGCTAAGCCACTGTTGGCCTTAATTTCAACTGGTTCTTGGCTTCCTTCCGATAGGTAATGTCTCTTTCTGCCTTTTCCTAATCTGAGTTTCACCCTTCTCCAACAGTTTTCTTACTGAAGTGGGAGAATCTTTTCATTGGTGTAACCAATTCTTGTTTCTTTAAACTCTATTTGACTGGGGTTTGAGACAGAAAATAACCTGAGAAGTACTCCCTCCAGGCACTATATTTATAATACCCCCTCCCCCTTTGGCCCCATTCAGGCTTTATCCTCCTGTGTATCTTGCTTAGGAAGTATTTCCTCCTAGAGGGTGCCTTAATCTTTCTCACTCCTATCCCCAAACTCCATTTTTCTCCCTCTCCCCTTCCCCAGAAATACCTGAACCTGAGGGTTACACAACTTACACTCTGAAGCTAGGACTCTGGCCCTTAACCCAAAACCATGGGGGCCAGATGTGTTTCTGAATTTATAACTTGGATTTTAGAATGAAAATTTGAGTTCTTGCTTTAGCACCTTGTAATCAGGCACTGTTTCTAAAGTACAACAAATGAATATTCATACTAAGTGGGATGCATGCACAAATACTATAAGTAGTCTTATGTCAGTTCAGGTTTTACCTCTAAAGAGATGTGCCATAAGCTTAGAAAAAGTGTTCAGTTTTTAGACTGATTTTTGGATTCTTGGAATTGCAGATAAGGAGGTATGAACCTGTATCCTTATGTATACACATGTAAACATGGTAGTTAGAATTTCCTGCCGAAATCATAAAAACTCATTTAAAATGAAATATTATCTTCCCTGCGCACCCTGTTAATGAATCCATTAGAGTTAATGTAACTTCTGTCTTTCCTTCATGTCTGTGGGGGTTATCATGGGTGACATTGATGATATAGAAGGAGATGTTGGTTCAGTATAAGTTCTCCACCCCAGTACAGCTACACCATCTGGAATGGACAGATGGACATACCACAGGAGGATGGCAGGAACCTATAGCAGCTGCTGTTCCAAGAGAAGATGAGACATGCTTAGAATTCCCTGCAACTTGACTGTGTGCTGCATTGTGGATGCCTGGCACATTTAGCACTGCTCACTGAGGTGACTCCCATGCAGCCTGAGGAATAAAATGTTCTTTTAAGCCAAAGCTTCAGACCAAACTTAAAAATATCAGCTGCTACAGATGCTCCATAGAGGCTCCTCTACACCCTGATACAGTTACTTCCTTTTTATGCTTTGAAATTCCTTCCTCAGAATGTAGTGTTAAACTAACAGTGGGTTCATATGTGGTACCTGGAACTCTGTATTTTTCACGTAGGCTTTACAATAAGGAGGTTAAGAAAATTGAAGCAGAAAATTAAGTTCATGCTGGTCAAATAAGCCTTTTCTTGAAATTTCTTATTCTTGATCCTTTGAACAAGACAAAGTGGTATTTAATATGTCATCCTTAGACTTCTTATGCAGAAGTACTCAAAGTGGAAAGTGAAATTAGTATTTTCAGTGTTCTTAGAAATTTCTGAACAGTAGTTTGAAAGCTTTAATTTTACTCTCTTTACCATTGTTTACATTCTAGAAAATGAAGAGGTCAAGGAAACGACTTTACGAGAGCTTAAAATGCTTCGTACTCTCAAACAGGAAAACATTGTGGAGCTGAAAGAAGCTTTTCGTCGGAGGGGCAAATTGTACTTGGTGTTTGAGTATGTTGAAAAAGTAAGTCACTAATCGGTGCTGTGGAGATTTGCCTGATTCTTTTTTTTTTTTTTTTTTAGGGCTGTTTCTGGCACTATTAAAGGAAGTATTATTATCTAGTGTGACTTCTCAATGTTCTCATAATTTAAGGACTTTACAAATGGAAAGTATTACCCACAATCTCTAGAGAAGTCCTGGAATATATTGACAGATTTTATATAATTTAACCGTATAAATATAATCTTAAGTTTAAACAGTGTATTGATTTGCTTTCTGAAGTATGAGAATCTGTGTTCAACAAGTAATTTTTAGACTTGGTTTATTTCAGTTAAACCTGAGTGAGGCCTCTGAGGGAGAGACAAATAAGTTGGTGGTGATGGTATAAGATGGTAGAAGTATGTGTAAGATCCTACAAGCATAGGATAGGCGTCTGATTCAGACATGTGGTGGTGAATGGGTGGGCTCATGAAGCAGCCTTTTGTGAATTGCCAGTGCTTTGGCTATATTTGAGGGAAGAAGATGTGCCAGGAAGCACAAGGTGAGGCTTGAAGGCGTAGGTGAGACCACAGGTAAGGAATTGGAAGCATTGGAGAAAAGAAGATCACACATTGTTCGGGTTGTCCGTGTGCTTGTTTAGTATACTTTTTAAAAATTGTTAACTGTTCATGATATGACCTAAGGGCAAATACATGCTATAGTAATCAATTTTATGCGCTTGTGATTTTCTTGGACAGAAGCTGGCCTACAGCAGTTGGCTATTGTCAAGAACTTAAACCAGTGTCTTAATAAGAATAAAATAAAGTGGATCCAGATGGCCCTTTTCAAAGGTTTTCTTGATCATCAAATAGGTGGCTCTGCTGCTTTCCTTTGTTATTATCTAAAGAAGATTAAGACTGGAGAGGTTTATGTTTGCTTTAGGTCAATTCCCCAGGTGTTTTCTGTGGCATAAATGACAGAATGTCACCACTACCACCATCATCCCGAACTGGAGAGCAGTGCTGCTGAGATGACTGACCAGTAATGTGGCTTTTGAAATAATTCAGCCTTTACAAATTCTTTTTCTAATTAAAAAAAAATAAAGTAACTTCAAAAAATATAGTAACTTCATTATAAGCAAAAGTTGAAAAATATTACAGGGCTTCTTGTTGTTTTAAAGACTTTTTTATGTCCCCCCCCCCAATCTGTTTTAAGGTTTCTTTTTTGTTTGTCAATTTAGGTATTTTCCTAAGGAAGGAACCTTCTCCACCAAAAAGAAAATGAAGTTTCATATTTTTTAAAAAGTTATTTTAAAAGATTGCTGTAAAATCAGATGTTCTTTGTATTAGTTTTCAGTTGTCAGAAATAATTATGCCATTTGCAGGTTTTCACTGCCAAATAATAAAATTCTGACATCTATTTCATTTACCTTTTTATTTCTGTTCTACTCATGGTGATTATTCACAATTCATAACAATTGAGTGGGAGCAAATGGAGAAATTACCTCTTTGTTTCAGACAGTCTGTCATATCTGAGGTCTGTGTGCTGGTAAGTGGCAGAACTGCTACAGGAACTCCAGTCTTCTGACCCCTGGGTCTGGGCTTCTTGCTCTGGCCCTGTGTTTTTTCAGTGGAGAGTGATCATCACACCATTCCTTCATTGGCAGTGCCTAATGATTGACGAGTCTCAAGAGGGCAAGGAGAAAGATTCTCTAAGTAAGGGTAGGGGGTTGTAACGAGATGCAGGATCACAGGAGCTGAAACAAAGAAGTTTCTCATGTGCAAATACGAACAAAGGTGGGCAGTACAGGCTGGTATGGCAACTCCACAGCCGTAGGAGTCCCAGGTAGCTTTTGCCTTTCTGCTCACCACCCCTGAGATGTGGCTCTTGTCTTCAAGGTAAAGATAGAGCCCCAGCCTATCACTTCCCATTGGCCAGGACTTACCTGCATAGCCACACCAGCCATAAGGCAGAGGGGAGGCGTACTCTTCATTCTGGCCACCTGTGTATCCACTTACAAATTGTATGACTGTAGAATGAGAAAAGAATGGATTCCTATCTGCCATTGAAGGATTTAGAGTTGAATGTGAAGTGAGACCATTTATTTTCTCTATTACAAAGCCCTCTTATTCCTCCTGTGCATTTGGGACCTCCTATGCATTTGTTAATTGAAAAAGGCAATTCAAGTAGAGAATCATTTAAAAAATGGTGTATACATACTTTAAACATTTTATTTTAACTTAAAACCCACAATATAGATTTGCCATTTTTCAGAGGTAGGTCAAGGCTTTTTGAGTACTAATCTTCTGATTGGTGTTCTGATGGGTCTTTTCTTGCATACATCATACCCATAATTCATCAGCTATGATATCCTGTGCTAACTTCTTTAAAGTGAAGCAAAAGCTTAAAACCATTGCAAAGCAATCTCACTGCAGAATCCTGATCACCGCCACCATCCATCCATCCTTGCAAATGTGTTATGATTGTTACACTCACGTTTGCTTAGAGGACAGTAGGTTTGGTGGTTTTCCTTTATTAAGTCTTTCCAAAGTGTTAAATTTAATTTTCTTAGAAACAGCAAATTTCTTTTTAAAAACATTATTTCATTAGTTTATATGATATTTAGTTATGTTAAAATAACAAGTGCATCTGTTATAAATAGGTATGGGTGTGTTGTAAACAAAAATCTGACTGTTTATATGCATACAACTTGATAAGAGTTGTTTGTTCTCACCAAGACTGATGAGAACAAAGTTGTGTTGTATGCGAGCAGTGGTTTTCTAACTTTTTGGTCTTAGGACTCGTTTACACTTCTGAACATTATTGGGAACCCTAAGAGTTTTTCATTTAAGGGGTCTTTATCTGTTACTATTTCTCACATTAAAAGTCAAAGCTGAGCCCTGGCTGGTGTAGCTCAGTGGATTGAGCGCAGGCCTGTGAACCAAAGGATCATGATTCGATTCCCAGTCAGGGCACGTGCCTGGGTTTCAGGCCAGTTCCTAGCAGGGGATGCACAAGAGGCAACCACACATTGATATTTCTCTCCCTCTCTCCTTCCTTTCCCCTCTAAAGATAAAATAAATAAAATCTTTTTTAAAAAGTGCACAGTTGCACATTTAAAAAATAAATAAAAGTCAAAGCGGAATAATATACAAATACTTAATAATTCATTTAAATAACAATAATAAGCCCATTACATGTTAACAAATATGTTGTGTGTCAGTCATTCTTTCAACTAAAAAATGGTGTTCCACAAGAAAAGTGGCTTGTTTAGTTTGCAACTCAGTTGCCCAAGTGCTTTTCCTCAATATGACCATCATACTTTGATGTTTAGCAGCAAGAAGTGCTTTATGTATATTCCTCATTTTATTATGTAGATTCCTCATTTTATTATGTAGACTCCTCATTTTATTATGTAGATTCCTAAAAAGATAGGTACTTAAGAATTGAAATTTAATAAAAGTAATAGTTTTTACTGTTCATCAAAACCAACCTTAACTTAAATTGGTTTGTTCTTATTTTAACTACAAGGGTATGGCATTGAAGCATCCAAAGCCTTGATTCGTGCTAAAGTCCCACCAATTTATCCATCGTTGCTTTGGGCCATAAATGTAAATGCCAGCACAGTGAAAAAGGCTGAGTGTTATTAAGACTATAGTTTTGACTTCATGGGCCCTCTGCATGGTCTGAGAACCCCTTCCAGAGACCCACAGATCACACTTTGAGAACTGCTGGCCTAGCTGGTCATCTACAAACAATAAACTAATGGTGCTGTGGGTCTCAGTCTTGTGCTTTACGGAGGGAATGGAGAATGTTTGGTTTATTTGGAAATTTAGATCAGTTAAGTGGAGTTTGTACTTAATGAAAAAATTTCATGAACTTTAGAATGGTCACTCCGCACTGAAATTTTTGAATATTGATTTGTTTAGAGTCTGTGAATTTTTATTTCAGCAGTATTTTCTAGCCTGTTTTTTTAAAGATTTTATTTATTTTTAGAGCGAGGGGAAGGGAGGTAGAGAGGGAGAGAAACATCAATGTGTGGTTGTCTCTCACACACCCCCAACTAGGGACCTGGCCCATACCCAGGCATGTGCCCTGACTGGGAATCGAACCGGTGACCCTTTGGTTCACAGGCCAGCGCTCAATCCACTGAGCCACACCAGCCAGGGATGGCCTGTTTTCATTTTTGTAGTGATTGTATTGATCACTCCTATTCTTTGGGATTATTTCTTTTAAGAATATTTCCCAGTTCTCCCAGGAATGTTTGCAAGGCTTGGTTTTATTGCAAAGTTATATTACAGATGCACAATGCATTGTGTTAAAATGACTGTTCCCCTCCTCCTTTATACATTACAGTGTCTTATCTCTTCTTTGTGTTGCTTTTCCTTTGAAAACTGCTAAAATGATGCCTAAAAGCTTTCAGGGAGAGTGAAAAGTTCACAGGGTTATAATTTGGGACAACACTGGGGAGTAGTAAAAATGGAAATTGTCTTAAAATGATCACCTTGATTTAATACAATATCCTGCTTTAACATGAAAAAGGTTATAGATGAAAAGCAAAACAATTTTTAAAAATGCAGGCTGAGTATTGGATGAATTATCACCTAAGATGCATTTTTAAATTGTTAATACATGATTTATGGGCCTACCTAATTTTGGAGATTAATGGCTCCCTATTTAATTTTTAGAATATGCTTGAATTGCTGGAAGAAATGCCAAATGGAGTTCCACCTGAAAAAGTAAAAAGTTATATCTACCAGTTAATCAAAGCTATTCACTGGTGCCATAAGAATGATATTGTTCATAGGGGTAAGTATGGAATTCTTGAAATGGAAGATATTAAAGAAAACATCAAATACAGTTACCAATAAAATATTTTACATATCACTATAAGAATATTTCCATAGACACTGACATTCCATTTAAATTAAATACATTTTGAAAGTACAGATGGGAGACATCATTTGCCTTCCAAGTCTCCTTTAGTCCTTCAGGTAGGCCAGGTAATATGAAACAAACCCAGAATTAGGCTTTAGAAATAGTCCCTAAGTCACTGACAATGCCCCTCCCTGCCTACACTCACAGTATTGACAGTCACTGCTCATTCCCTTAGAGACCAAGATCTCCAGTCTGTACCTTCACCTCCTAATTTTTCCTACCTGTTACTGAAAAGTGCCCATTTTTGCAGGCTGTATGCATGATCAACTTGACATAAAAACCATGATTATACTTCCTTCAACTCTTTTATTTTGTTTTTTATTGCCATGAGATGCGTAGTTTATAACAATAAAAGGGAGATTACTTTCTGAGCACCATCTTTAACTCTACACCATTTATATTCTGATAATCTCTTATATTCTAGAGTTTTACAATAATGGGACACAAATAAATACAACAGGAAAGCTAAAAGATGTTTGTCAGAAAATGTTGCTATATTCACTTTTGTCTTTGAATGATCAAATAAGTGAATGCTACGTTTTCATTTACTTATACACAGACAAAAGGATATCACTAAAAATAGCCTCACTTCAAGAATAGCTTGTGAAGAGTGCCAGCTCCAATTATTTCTAGATGGAGACAGTTGATATTTCTCTTGTGTTTGACTTTTATAGCAGTTATCTTAGCAGGGATGGCGTGGATAGATGTCCAAGTCAGCTGGAAATCTGGTGTCTAGGGTAAAATAACAGTCTATATTATGCAATTTGAGGGCATTAATAAGGAACTGATTTAGCTGCATTTCCACAGTGATAGATTGATTTCATTAAGTGCATAGTGAATCAATGGGTGGGAATTAGCAGTAGAAACCATGATTCTAAAATCTACAGATTTCACTCCTACCTCTTCCCTATCTCCAGTTTCACTTCTACCATATGATAGAAATGATGGATACTCTAAAAATGCAATTGTGAGATGCCTCCCAAGGGGGTAATTAAACTGCCTCTTTTTGGTGTTTCTACTCTTCCACTCCCACCACATTTTCAAAAATCCATGGAAAAAATGAGAAATCTTCTCTTGACTCATTCAATATAGCTTCAGCATTAGACATTTATAATTGTGAACCACATAGAAAAACTAAAGAGATATGTAAATATAGAAATGACATAGAAAATCATAACAGAAAATGTATCTTATATGTATTTTTTCCTCCACTAAACATAATGCTAGGTATTTACTCTCGTATGTGCTTTTAAGGTATCTTGTGGGTGTAAGCATTTTATATTGTACCTCTAAAATTTGTGTTATTAGTATTTTATAAAGTAAAAATAGTTTCTTAAAATGTAGTGGTCTAGATTCAATCATTCTTAAATTCCTTTCAGAGGTACAATTAATGCCTTTAACTTCTAAAGGGAAAATATTTTTGAAATCATGGTCCACATGTTCCTCAAAAAGAAATTAATCGAAACTTTTATGTAGCAGCATAAAATATGTTACTCTGCTTTTCAGTGTCATGGGTTTCTATTCAAATTATTCTGGATATTTCTAGTTAGCTGCTCTTATAGTGATCTAAGGGTGTCAATCAGTAGTACATGGGACATTTTTTAATCATTGTTTTTTAATTTTGATACTCCAGATATAAAGCCAGAAAATCTCTTAATCAGCCACAATGATGTTTTGAAACTGTGTGACTTTGGTAAGTTAAAATACATTGAGCCCTTTAAATACAGTAGTCTTCCCTTAAGTGTAATTTCACTTTCTGCACTTTCAGTTACCCATGGTCAGCCGAGGATCAAAAATATGTAACGGAAAATTCCAGAAATAAGTCATAAGTTCTAAATTGTGTCATTCTGAGTAGTGTGACAAAATCTCATGCTTTCCTGCTCTGTCTCACCTGGGATGTGAATCACAGTATCTGTCTCAGTTATCAGATTGACTGTCGCAGTACACCACTGCTTGTGTTCAAGTAAACCTTGTTTTATTTAATACCCCAAAGTGCAAGAGAAGCTGTAACATGCTTCTTTTATGTGAAAAGGTATGTATATGGAGGAAAAAGCAGCACATACAGGCTCAGTATTATCTGAGGTTTCCGGCATCCGCTGGGAGGGTCTTGGAACTTAGCCCCTGTGAAGGGGAGATGACTGTAGAAAATTAAGATACTATACCATATAGATAGCTTTCACAGGTATATTAAAAGTATTTTTTTATGTTTTGACCTAAAGTAGCAGAGGAGCATTCTTTTTGGTCATATGTTGAAAAAATTGATTGCAGGGAGATTACTACTCTGTCTTTGCTCTGGGTACTCTACCCTTTTTTAAAATTCATCATGCGGTATTTATTTAATGAGAATTCAAAGCAAATACCTGCATGTGAATACATTCATAGGTCTGGCATTTAACGACCCCAGATAAAGAGTTTTCTAGGAAATACCACTGTGGCCTTCTGGTTTGAGTAGGATAAAAATATTTTTAAATATTTTAAATGTTGATAAAAATTGTTTTAGGCATAATCATAAACCATGAAAATATGCTTATGTAAATACACACATGTATATGGTGTAAATGCAAAAGTTATATATCTGTAAGGTCAAAAGACATTTTTAGAACAATTCTGTTCTCTTTAAATATTCAATGAATGAGATTAGTAATTTATGTGTAATATTCCAGCTCCTGATTGAATGAGGAAGAAAGTTTTTGAGTTATATTCTCTGCCAGTAGAAAATTATATATTGTTTCCTCATATAAAACTCTGTATTAAACACTTTTAAACATTTACATTAAAATAATTCACAAAAATTTTCAAAATATAGGATAGTTTTCATGAGTTACTTTTTAAATTATACTTTTGTTTCATCCATATGTTATAAAATAAGTTGGCTTTTTTAATGTTATTTTTTCAGATATTCATATATAATCACATACCACTATAAATCTGCATATATAAATAAGAAGACATTTAATTTTGTAAACAAAAGTTAGATTAGTACTTAGGGGATGGAGCATACAAGTGAGACACTGCAAGAATTCACCGTAGAATGACCGATTTTGTCCAGTGTAGCAATTGGAAGCAGGTGTAGTTGTTTTTACTCAATATTTTCAAAGAATTGAATATTATGAACCTGCTTGCTTAAGGAAAAATGTTTTACAGAACTTAAGTTTCTTCGTATTTTATGATAAGGAATATTGCAGAGATGAGTTCTGCTGTATCTTAAACATCTGAAGAAATGCTTAGAAGAATAAAAAGAAAATACTGAGCGCTGTATTTAAATGATTTTGATCATGGCATTTTTAGCACTTTCTTAGCTTGATAGTTTTCAGGAATAATGTCCATTTTTTACTTTAATTTTTTTCTTTATTTTTCTACTTTCAAGCTATAATTGTGATAACCATCAAGTACTGAGACTTTGTGCTCCTCTTTGACCCTTTATTGTGCATCCATGAACTATGGGGTTGGTTACTGAAATTTATAAAGCAAGTTATAAAAGATGCCTGTGGTATGATTAGTAATAGGAACAGGATATCCCTGGCCTAGTGTCATTTCAAGAAAAGGCTATTTTAAATGGTCTGAAGTTCCACGTGGCAGCACCACTATACCCTGGGCATCCCCTAGAAGGACTTCCTAATTACCTTCCCACCTAGAGTATGTAGCTTCTTTGTTTAGCTGGAGGAACCCCATTCAAAAATACTAATATTTCTTCAAAATATGTCTTACAAAGAAGTATTGATTAACTGAAGTTAGTGTTTTGTTTTTCTGCTGGTTTTACTTTTTACTGTTCCATTTTAGTAAATACTATTTTCCACTTTTCAAAACTGATATACACCTTAATTTTTACCTCTAATTTTAATGTTCTGGTTCTCTATAGCTATTCACAATGAGTCCACATTGCTTTTGATGAGTTAGATGGGTAATTAACTGCTGGTTTATTTTGTGACCCTAAAATCTTTTGAAAGGGTTTTGGTAGGAAATAGTAATAGAGTCTATAAAGTAAATAAGATACCTCTAATATGCTTCTCAGTCACATTAGGAGATGAAAATAATTTTGGCCTGCTTTGTTTTCATCATTGCTGACCATTACTTGTTTATGTAATGGCTGGAACTGATCAGCAACAGTAGATATACAAATACCATGAATGTCTCATATAGCTGAATATAGTGACTCTCTTTAAATCGTTAGTTTAGCTTTGACTTCTTGGCTTTTGTGAAACTTCATTTTGTTCCCAAGTCTTATATTTATCGGGAGAACTATTTTTTAAATATGCTCTGAATGCTTATTAAAGCATGTGATAATTCTGAAAACATGGATTTCTTTAGCATAGCGGGAGAGTGTATTTTTAGTGAATATATATTTTTAATGGACATATGAACAGTGGACTAACCTTTTAGAATAACAAGGACACTATTAATAATAAACAGCTGATCAATACCAGTCATTATGTTCTTTTGATGTTCCTTTAAAATATTGCTAGCATTGAAATATTTTGCCAACATGCAGTTATTTGTTTTTTCAAAGTTACACCTTTGGACTTTGTGCTCTTTCAGGTTTTGCTCGAAATCTATCAGAAGGCAATAATGCTAATTATACAGAGTATGTGGCCACCAGGTGGTATCGGTCCCCAGAACTCTTACTTGGGTGAGTTACTTTACCCACATAGAATGACATCTGCATATCTGCTGATCCTATATTATTAGCTCTGGGATCATCTATGGAAAATAAGAATGTCAGTTAATTAAATACCAGTTACCTATTCCAATGTAACAAATCACCCCAACACTTAATGGCATAAAACAAAACACTATTTTATTTGCTTATGATTCTGAGTGCCAATGATTTGAGGGAGTCAGCAACTTGAGTTCAGCTGGGTGGTTCTTCTGCTGGTCTTAATTGGAGTTGCTAATGTAACTATAGTCAGTCTGTGGGTCATCTGGAGGCTGGTTAGTTTATGGGGCTTTAGCTAGGACAGACCATCTGTGTCCAGTGGAGACCCATCCTCCAATAGGCTAGTCCAAGTATCTTTGTGTAGTAACAGAAAAGCTCCCTGCAGCATTAGGGCAAGCTCTAAACCAAAAGTAGTTTTCAAGCCTCTGTGTATATGTCTTTCGCCTCATGGACCAAAGCACATTATATGGCCAGGTCCTGATTCAAGGGATGGAGAAATGAACTTCACCTCTTGACAGGAGGAGTGGTAGGGTCACATTTACAATGTGGGGGATGTATAGAAGTGGGGGGAATCACTGCTGCCACCTTTGTGAATAATCTTTGACATTAAGAATGTGGATGTCCGCAGAGGTTATTTTTGTCTGTTTCATCTATGTACCTCTGTCTGGACTCACTGGGATGCATAGTCCATTTCTTTTGGGTGGGATTGTAATTTGAATTTACTGGACAGTGTTTGCCAAAGAAGAAATAAGTATAAATTAGATCATTCATAGAACGCCATCCTAGGATTCAAGTATGGTAGAAGGACTCGTTATAATATGGTTTTGTGTGTAAGTTGGCCCCAACAAGATAATTCTGAGGACAGCCTTATTGCAAAACTTTAGAGAGTATTTGCTGCCTATCAGAAAACTTGAGTGATGTGTGGAAGGCACCCAAAGTAGATGAGGACTCCAAATAATTTGATCCAAATTGAATATTGCTAATTAATAATTGCAAGTATCAATACCAGTTAAAAACCATGTTATTTGTGTAAAAATTCCATTGGCATCAGTTGACATTTGATTAAGATTAAGAATTCACATTTTTGTACATTCTCAAGACTTTGCTTTTAACATTCAAAATAGTTCCAGCTGTATAAATTATTCAAATCAGTTGACAGAAGAAAAATAACATTGGAGTGGGCATATAGAGATTTTCTGGGCATGTGGAGATTTTTCATAGGTTCCTCCATCTAGCACAAGTTTTCTCTGTCATAGGTATAAAGAAAGACCAGTATCCTTCCTTCCCCAACAACCTACCAAAAAAAAAAAAAAACCCAAAAACCTACATGGAGTTTCCTAATACAGTTCTTAGGTTTTTGTGGGAAGGAAATGAGATAAAATATTGACTTATTGTTCAGTGATTTATTGTCCTAGAAATGTATTCTGTGTAGTGTTAACAGTGCTTTAATTTGGAGTATTTGTTAAAAGTTTTGTATCACTACTATACCATTATGGTATTGTAGATTTTTATTCCATTTTTTCAGATATTTTATTTTGGCTTTCCCTTCTTAAAGCTTAGATTATTTATGTTTGAAAGTAAAGAAAATACAGTTTCTTATTTAATCTGCTATATATAATTTAACTTAAGGCATTAGATATTGGGTTATACATCTAATGGTGTTTTGGTGATACCTAGATTCTTGTGTATAGCCTTCATTTATTAGTAACAGTAAACTCAGATCCTAGAAGAGATCTAGACCCTAAATAATGGGGAAAAATGCTTTGAGGGGAATAGCTATCATAAAGCCCCATGTATAGAGTACAAATAGATTCAAGTAATAGAGTTTAGCACCATCTTAGCTATTAGCAACTGTGACTGTGCAAAGGTTAAATAATATTCAGTGCTTGTTTAAGAAGACACAAAAGTCAGTAGAACAATTTTAGTAGACTGAACTCAAAAAAAAAATGGATAAGATTTAACTTTTTGACATTTAGAGAGCTGAAGAATAATTACCTGGAACAGTGATTTTTAAAACATACAATGTACTTGACTATTTAGTCAGGGGCACTGACCTGTTTTCCCTGAGACTGTCAAATAAAAAAATGACAATAGCCAATATAACAATAGCCATCTGGTGTGAATGCCCTGTCTTGAACCATGAACATACAGGTTATATAATAGAGTTTCATCTTATTGGTCATGTTGCATAATTAGATTGTGTCTGATTGGTTAATTCGTGGTACAAGAAATCCTTACATACAAATATAGGTACCTGATTTCTTAAAAAGTCACGTGGAGCAATGTGGTAGGTAATTATTATTATTTTGTGTAAATCAATCAAAATTACACCTATTTTTTGTCAGGTCAGCAAAAAATATATATTTTTTTGGTGTGCCACGGAATTTTGTAATTAGTTTATATCTACCATGAGTTGACAATTGCTGACCTAGAACATAAATTTCTTGGGAGCATTTTATTCCCCAAGTGAGGTGTTAATCAGACGTGTGCACTGTGTTTAGGTTTATTAAGGTGTTCATGTTCAAAATATACCCAAATGTGAATAGATTTCAACTTAATGTATGCTAAGTTGTTATTAAACTGATGGTTTTATTAGCATAGATTTATTCACTTGTGTTCTGAATTTTTACCTGAATATCCATAGTTCCTATTTTTATAGCCTCCCTTTTTTTCACATGGCACTTTTTAATTCCTTAAATACATGAATGTACTTTAAATCGTGAATCTGTTCAAAATAACTTGGAAATTATTGAAATGCTTTTCTTCAGTTACCAAGATAATCTCCCCCTTTGCTTTTCAGAGCTCCCTATGGAAAGTCTGTAGATATGTGGTCAGTGGGCTGTATTCTTGGGGAGCTTAGCGATGGACAGCCTTTATTTCCTGGAGAAAGTGAAATTGACCAACTTTTTACTATTCAGAAGGTGCTAGGACCACTACCGTCTGAGCAGATGAAGCTCTTCTATAGTAATCCTCGTTTCCATGGGCTCCGGGTAAGAGGCTTTGCTAAAAACCAAAATGGAATCCGTACAGCAGTATTGTTCATTACACAATGGAAATGCATAGCTATTCCCTTTCTCATTACAGTGTTTATAGTCCCTATTATAATATTTTATTTTTGAATTTTATATAGTATTTGTGAATTTTAAAAAGTCATCTGAATTTGAAAGTATGAGCTGCTTATGTTTTTCCTAATTTGCACATTCCAGTTTTTCAAAGTCTTTTCCAGTTTGTGTACTATTATATTCTAAACTTTGGTTATCTCAGAATGTTTCTTTATCCAATATATTAAGCATTCCCAAATTCATAAATATTTGTTGCTAATTTGAGCAAACATTTGTAGTGATTTGAGGAAGATTGTGAATACTTAACATTTTCCAGATTTAAATGTGCTGTTCTAGTGACTGTTTCTTGTTTGTCTGTTGACAGTGAAACATCATCTTCTTTTCACACTAGCACATTGCCTTGGCAAACCTTTTCTACACTTGCTAACTTTGTACAAAACTTTTCAGAGAATATATTAAAAAGGGTCTTAAAATATAAACTTTCGCCTTAGCTGGTGTGACTCAGTGAACTGAGCTCCAGTCTGCGAACCAAAAGGTTGCTGATTTGATTTCCAGTCAGGGCATGTGTCTGGGTTGCAGGTCAGGTCCCCGGTTGGGGGCGTACAAGAGGCAGCCAACCAATGTATCTCTCACACATCAATATTTTTCCACTGATTGGTGTTTCTCTCCCTCTTTCTCCCTCTTTTCCCATCTCTCTGGAATTAAATAAATAAAATCTTTTAAAGTGTGTGTGTGTGTATGTAAACTTTCCCCAAATGAGGGACAACCAGCTTGCAAAAACACCTCATGAGAGTGGCCGGTTATAGGCTGTTTCTATCTTTCATCTACCCCCAAAGCTATGTTTTTAGCCTGTTTGGGCCAGTATGCCAGTTGGTGGTGGCCATTGTAGGGAACTGTAAAATAAGCTCACCACCACTTCCTTTCTTTCTCTTAAGTGCATAATTCTCAAAACATGTTTTCGTGACATTTGCAAAGCACATTGTTTCTTCCATTGACTTTCTGGACCTCAGGTTACTTCACTTTGAAGAGCACCCCTCATCACACATGAGTGTCCAACACGGCACCGACTCCTGAATGCGAAAGGAAGGAGTGAATAGAAGTGCAGAGTTTCTCTCTCATTTCCTTCCTGTTTTCTCTCTCTCTTTCAAATCTGTTACCTCCAGCAAGTTTCTCTTTTCTCCTTTTATTCGTGCTTTTATAAGCCAACAATTAGCCACATTATGACCATAAATTAGCATGCATGTAGTTCAACAGTTGTTATTAAGCATTTGTCAAGCTAAATGCTAAAGGTATGAGATTGGGTAGTACCCTCAGTCTAACAAAAAAAAAGACCTATTCAGACATAAAGTTATTCATAATTCATGAATTCCTGTTTTACTGAGAATACATCCAAACTCCTTCCCGTAGCTTATGACACCTTGCCTGATCCAGGCCCTTCTAGCTCCCTGACCTCCACTCACACTGCTCTGCATTCCCTTCCCTCTCCAGACTCTCACCACACTTGCTTTTCTTTTTCTTTGATTTTCATAAACATTCCAAGGTTTTTCAAATTTCATGAGTTTGAGACTTGTGCCTGCTTTCAGTAAAGGCACTTCCCCTTGTACGACCCCTTCTCATTTTGTAAATTTCAGCTCCAAGAATGCCTCCTCTCTCCCTGACCCCCCAACATACTACCCCCACCTCCTTTCTATTGTATTGTCTTCCATAGCACCCTTTTCTCCCCATTATAGCACTTACCATGGTATATAATTATTTTGTTTGTTTACTTATTAATTATTTATCTAGTTTTCAACCACTAGGATATAAGCTCCCCAAGGGCAGAAATCAGGTTTTATCAGTGTATTTCCAGCATCACTGAGCACGTGACCCAATCTGTGTTGTCAGCACTTAAGTTCAACTATGTTTCCTTTCTGTCCATCTCTAACACTGCTTTCACTCTCACACCTGTCACCTAAACTATTTGACAGCTGCTCCCAAACTGATCACTCTAACTTCCTCTCTTCACTTCAGTCTTTTCACATTGCCTTTAGAACGCCCTCCCTCAAACCACAAGTTTAATTTCATCTCCTTTATGTTTAAAAGCCCCTACAGGATTGCTGGTTACGTTTAAACTCCCTTGGGGTAGCAGTAAGAACCCATGGTTCCTAGCCCTCCAACCTCGTCTCCTATCCCTTTGCCTCTGCAGCCACATTGACCTCCTCACCGTTTCCTTGACATGTTGCTTCTGTAGTGCTGTATTTTCATTTCTGTAATGCTCCCAGTGCTCACCCCACTCCTGGAAAGCTCTTCCTCCTCCCTCCCCTAGACTCATGTCAAATGTCCTCCCCCAAGTGAGGCCCTTTTAGACTCCTCCAAGAGAATTGATGACTCCTCCTTCTGTGCTCCTATAGCACTTTGGTCATTTCTCTGGCAGCACTCACTCACTGCAGTCTCTTTAGCCAGTTTGAAAGTATGTATCCTCACTGGACCAATGATAAATTCCTTGAGGAAGTGAGCTATCATGTTCACCGCTGTATTTGCATCACACCTAGAATAGTGCCTACTGGGTTGAATAGCATTAAATGGTTGAATATTTGACTTCAGGATTTTAACACTAACATCTAGAGCCTCAAGTTTTTGCCTGCTGGCTGCCTTGTTCTTTGCCTGGTTGAAGAGGCTCTTGTGCTAGATTCCCTGAAGAGAGTGTAAACAGATCCGTCGTGGTACCCGGCCTTAATAACTTACAAAACTAGCTGAAGAGTTAAAATGTTTGAAATGTGCATGAAATAATTAGAAAGCAATACAGTTTATAATTAAGCATGGTGTATAATAAAGTGCCGCGTTCTTTCCTACATTGTACTAATGTTTTCTAATACATCTCAATGTGGTTGAGGCCATGAGAGTGTGAAACATTCTGGAGAGTTAGAAATCATAGTTGGCTGCATTCCCTGGGCAATGATTTATGTAGAATTTGAAATTTGAAATGGATATTGAAGAATAAGTGGCACTTGGATTAGATAGGCCACATGAAGGCCCATCTTTTCCTCATTTGTCTATGGTCCTATTTGTTACAGACTCGCTCACTGAACAGTGTTATCTGTAGAGTGCTAGAGAGCACATGACAACACTGCTTATAAATATTCTTCAGAGAAATTGCTCCTCCCATGACACTTTGGTTTTTATAGACCTTAATGTTTTTACATTTTAGTCTTTAAGATTTTATGGTGTTTTAGCTAAATTAGTTTAATCTTTTTGGAGGGGTTAACAACATCCTTTGAGGGACAGTCTTCCTTTATCATTTTACCTGAGAATGTTTGAAACAGATAGTAAGCGCATAGGTTGTGTGTGACCTGCAAGAGCTGTGAAACTTGGACTCACCAGACCAGTAACTAGCCTGGTGTTATTTGTATTTTGCTTTAGTTGTGTAGAGATTGGAAAATGAACAAGATGTTGCTTTAATGGTGTGAACATTATTTTGAAAAAGTAACAATTGTTCTCCCATAGTATAGGGCATAACCTCTGGAGTTAGACTGCGGGGTTCAAAGCCTGGCTTCATATTTACTAAATGACTAGACAAGTTTCTTTTGCCTCTGCTTCTTCATGTGTAAGACAATTATAATAGGAGTTCCACCTGATGGGGTTGTTGTGAAAATTAAATGTTATATGTAAGATGCCCAGAACAGTGCCTGACACATAGTAAGTGCTCAGTGAGGAGGGAGGGGAAGAAGAAGGAAAAGAAAGGGAGGGAGGGAAAGAAGTAAAGGAGGGGAGGAAAGAGGGAAGGAAAAAAAAAAGACCCGTTGAATGGGATATGCTTTAAACTTCTATACTTGAGTTTTGCTTATTTGTTGAATTATTAAAAGGGTAGTTTTCATTCAAAAGCACATAAAATTTTTTTAAGCTAAGAGTTTGCTTGTTTTTTATCATAATATTTCTAATATCTTTTGACTTTCAGCATTTCTTATCAAAGAAATGTTACTCTGAAGGGGAAAAAGGAAGGAGTATCTGGTAACATAAGATAGACCTTGTGAGCAAAATATCATTAAGATGTACCAGCATAGTCTTTTATCACAGCAAGACAGGTATCCCTCTCTCTCTTTGGGCTAATAATTAAGGCTCTGACAACACCCAAAGGAACCTCTGCATCTCTCTGAGAAGTGCCTAGGTTTGGAAAGAGTGTGGGTTTGGACCACAGACTTGGGGACAAAGTATTAGTTCTATTGCTTTTTAATTGTTTTGCTTGTCTCGTACAAGTTAATTTGAACTTTCTAATCATCACTTCCCTCATTTCTAAAATAAGAAGAATGATAATTGCTAAAATGCCTCACGTATTGCTTTCCTTAGAAACCAGTGTTCGGTCATTGCCTTTGTATCTGTGTTAATTAAGTTCATGGCATTTCTTCTACTTCCTTTATGTACAAGATGCTGTCCTACTTTTCTCCATCCTCACATTTTTCTTAACCTTTCAAAACCTAGCTCAAATATTAGCTATGGATTCTTTCTTCTACAGCTGCAAACCACCTCAGTCTCTCCTTTCTGTGAGCTCCAAGTGGAATTTATGGCTGTGCAGTGCAGTACCGATTGCTTTCCCACACAACTGAAGAGTGCTTGAGTGCAAGGTTTAAGTCTTACCCATATTCTTTCTCCTACCCTACCTGGCACAGTGGGGGATGAGGTTATAATCACTCCTAAATGCCTTGTTTGAAGTTTCCCACATAACCAATCTTCCCATCTACTCACTTAGCATGTTTAGGGATTTCAGTACTTTGAAATGTGCTTATGTAGGTATAAAGAAAATATATATTGAAAGCAAAGTAGCCCTCCCATTGGGAGGGAGTTCATGGAGTTGGGCTAATACTTTATCATCCACTTAGATACTATGAAATGTGAGTTGACAGAGGGAAGGGCAGAACATCTAAATAAGCTTGACCTCTTCTCTTCATTTTATTTAAAAATGCATTTGTTAATTTAGGAGCTTGTTTGCCTTCTGTTCCAACTTACATAAAGGAAGGAATTGAAAACATGTCATCAAAAGTGTATATTAAAAGCAATAATAGAATGTGTCTGAATTCATTATTTCTATTGTACTTCTGTGGCCTTTCAGGTACTGGCCTCTGTCTTTTTCTCTTTTATTCTCTAATTTTCAGGAGTAAGTAATACCTTGTTGTGAAAAAGAAAGGGATGATGGTCTGTATAAGCAGAGAAGTTCTGTATAAACTGTATCATAACTGAATTATCTATATAAGCAGGCAATACTATATAAATACAGTATCAAATTTTTATATTTTGGTTTGTTTTGCATGCTTCAGTGTTGTCTAACAAGATTTACGTATCACCTTTCACCTTTGAGTTTTCCTGTTATTTAACACCCAATTCTATTAATCTGTCCCTCAAATACATAGACACCAAAAATAATATACATATGAAATACATTTGAATTGACTGTCACTAGGGCAATAACTTCCATTCGACTGCTACCTTCTACAGCAGTGACAGTGCGCACACACACACGTCTTCCCCGTGTGCTAACAACACACCTGTCATGTTGTTCTTCCAGTTTCCAGCTGTTAACCATCCTCAGTCATTGGAAAGAAGATATCTTGGAATTTTAAACAGCGTTTTACTCGACCTAATGAAGGTGGGACAAGTTGATGTTGTAGGAAATTTCTTTTGGTTTGTGGGTTCTCTTGTGTCTTAATTGTGACCATAGCCTGCTTTTATGAATTAAATGTTTTGTTATTAGATGTATAATGGGGGATTATATCATGTTAAAAGGCATGAAATTTATTGAAAATATTAGCAGTATCTGGTATTGTAACATTCCATCTAGGCAGGACTGTGAGATACCTAAATTATATTCCTAAAATTGACAAAATAATGACAATCTAAATATACATAATAAAAAATAATTAAATTTACTCAGTACTCAAGAGCTGCTCAGGTATAAGGTTTTAAAACAAATCTTAAAATGAATGTTGAAAGAAAAGAGATTCTAACATTTTTATATGATATTTAAGGCCTCCCATAAGATTATTTTACCAATGAACCTAATTCTGCTCCTTTTTTAATGTGGCCTCTTCTCCCTGAGACTTGGCTCTTTCTGGCTCTTCTTTTGACACAGATAATTGACCCTGGTTCTACTACTGTGGTTGAGTGTTCCCCCTGTTGCTAGTGTCCCTGTGCTTCAGAACATCTGCCTTCTCTGGAGTGCTGAAAACGATCTCACAGTTTTGTGGATTTTTTTTTTTTTCATGTTTTTCTTCCCTAGTAGACAGAGTCAACCCCTTGAGTAAAAACTGGGTTTGGGTTTTTGTTTTTGTTTTTTTCCGTATTTCTTCAGCTTTCATTACAGCCAGCCAGTGCATAAGCAAGTGCTGTTTTTTTTTTTTTTTTATAGTAGACCTTCAAAAAACAGTTGTTAATGGATCAGGTTTATTTTATGCCCATTCAGACAACCATCAAAATCAGAGGTGGTTAACACTGTGCATAGGGACTTTAAAGGCATACTTAGCACAGTTGGAAATTGCTGAGCAGTGCCCTCAGAACTTTGCTATGCTTTAAACGATGGTAATCTGTGTGCCAAGGAACACTGTAAGTAGGCGTGGGGGCAGAGGTGGGGGAGGGAGCGTGGCCTTTGCGCAAGGCCACATACCGTAGAAACCTTTCATAGACACTCTCAGTATTCATTAACCTATAAAGTCTTTCAGAAACCCCACAGCAAAGAAACAATTCTGTTTCACCCAACATTTCCCTAATTTGATTAAATACTGAATACTTTTGAAAAAATAAAACTCTATAGCACTAGTGTTCTTCTGAACACAGTTTGAGAGATGCTATTAAAAAAAAGAACTCCCAGGACTCTTTCAGCTTAATTAAACATAAATTATCTCTTAAATCAGTTGGGTTTTGTCAATATGTTCTTTCACTCAATATTTATTTATCAGGGTCTTAATTATTTGGTAACTTTAAGATGTAAATAGAATAAAGTAGAAGAACCAAATTAAATGCTATTTCATGTTTTCTGCATTGTCTCTTTTTAGCTAAAAATAATTAAACTTTCTTTGTTAAATTATTACCAAATGTAATTACCAAACATCAGTGTGGCAGTACCTGTGGTAAAATCTAGCACAGCTGAAAGTATAAAGATAACCTGAATCTTTCTGCATTTATACAAGTTTGGAAGTTAAACAGTCTAATTCCTATTTATTTAATATATTTACCCTCAAAATTCCTGAACATTAAAAAACTGTTTTATTGAAATACATATTCATAAGGTATACAAATTATGTATATATCTCAGTTACCTTTTATAATGTAAGCATATCTATATAACCCCATCCAAACTGAGGTATAGAATATTATGACCCCCTCTCAGACTCTATACTCCACCTGTCCCTACTCCTGGAAACTGTGATTCTGACTTCTATCACCAAAGATTAATATTGCCTTTTTTTTCCTTTTTTTTATGGTTGCCTCTCAAGTGCCCCCTACTAGGGACCTGACCTGCAACCCAGGAATGTGCTCTGACTGGAAATCGAACCAGCGACCCTTTGGTTCTCAGTCCGGCTCTCAATCCACTGAGCCACACCAGCCAAGGCTAATATTGCCTTTTTATTATTGAATATTAATATAAATAGGATTAGTCTTTTTGTTTTTTAGTTATTGTTGAAGATGAATTTGAAAAGTAAATAGTACAATTTACCCTTTCGTGAAGAAATATATTTTCCCTGGCTGGTGTGGCTCAGTGGATTGAGTGCTGGCCTGAGAACCAAAAGGTCACTGGTTCAATTCCCAGTCAGGGCACGTGCCTGGGTTGTGGGCCAGGTCTCTAGTTGGGGGCATGCGAGAGGCAGCCGATCAATATATCTCTCACACATTGATGTTTCTCTACCTCTCTCCCTTCCTTCCCCTCTCTCTAACAGTGAATAAATAAAATCTTTTTAAAAATAATATATTCTCTATGCCAGGGGTATCAAACTCATTTGTACCGGGGGCCACAGCAGCCTCACGGTTGCTTTCAAAGGGCTGAAATAATTTTAGGACTATATAAATGTAACTACTCCTTAACTGTTAAGGAGATGAAATTACATTCAGCCCTTTGAAGGCAACTGTGAGGCTGATGTGGCCCTCAGTGAAAATGAGTTTGACACCCCTGCGTCTCTGCCATTTCCTGAAAGTAGATTTGATAATTTTGTCTATGTGTAAGTACCTAAAATGGCCTTTTCATTCTGCATCTATTTATACCTATCAGCCATTTTATTGGGGATTCAAGTCTCCAGAATTAATCCAAGCCCCTAATAACTTAAAGAATAGCTGCACTAATTATATGGGTTCTATTTTAGTTTAAAAAAATTGTTTTATGCTTTCCTCATTATGACCTCATCCTTCCAATTAATTTGAAAATTAATAGCTATATTTGTAAATGTAAAGTAGGTCTTTGTGTGTATGCATAGTAATTTCTACTGTTGATAATCTTAAATAAATTAAAATAGCACTTTAATGCTAGTGGATGTTTGGCTTCTCAAAGGTGATGTGTACTTCTAATTTAAAATACTACTCGGAAGCTAACTTTCCTTTGTTTAAACCAGTATCATGCAGTTGAAAGTATTTTGATGTTAACTGTCTTAACTGCCAGTGAGACCAAAATCATTTTCTATACCTCCACAGTTTTTGTTTTCTAATAAGGAAAAAGAAAGAAGTGAGATAATTTTAGAGTTGTATCTGAGTCAACGTGAATGTAAATCCACTTGCATGTAAGCAATGGCTTGGATTTCCTGATTCTGACCCAAAAGGAATGTTTCAGTATATGATAGGGATCTTCAACCTCAATAGTAATCAAAGATACAAATTAAAATAGGTATGAGATGCTATTTTTAAAATATCTAATTTACAAGTACTAAAAAGGATAATACCTATTGTTGATGAGGGGCCAGGAAATTGGTAGACTCTCAGTTGCTAAGAGTTGTATCATTTGAGATAAACTTCCTAGGGGGTAATTTGGCAACACACAGAAAATAATCCTTAAAAGTTAGCATAGCTACCAGTTCCATGTTTAGGAGTTTATCCTGTGAAAGGGATCGTGGATGTATGCAAAGATTTCAGGTGTTCATCAGAGTATTAATTATCATAGTAAAAAGTGACAGCCATCTAAATATAGGAGATTGGTTAAATAAATTATGGTATATCCATACTACAAACTTCTATATAGTCATTTAAAAACATATTGTGAAGTTTTTTTGTTGCAACATTGTTCATAATAAAAGAAGGAAAACAACTGAAATGTTATCATTAGGGAATTGCTAAAAAGGAAAAACCTAAGGTCCATCCATAGACCTCAAGCTCTTTAGTGATATGAAATGATCTCGTAAGATCTAATGTCCAGTGGAAAGAAAACTAAGCACAGACCACTGTGTATATACTACTATTTGGGTGGAATAGAAGGAGCAGATAGAGGTATACAGAGTATCTATGGAAGGATGCACAAGAAACTGGTAACATGGGCTGCCTCCAGAGAGGGGGAGAGGAGAAAGATGAAGAATGTGTATTCTTTCATGTAAATATATACTTATTCCAGAAATATTTAAAATGGTGGAATGATGCTGTAAATATTGTTTTTGATTAGTAAGTGAAAAGTGCAGGATACAAAACTGAAGTGTATAATATGAGCCAGAAAATATTATATGTGATATTCAAAAAGGGGCTGAGAGGGCATATCCCCAGAGGCTAGCAGCAGTAAGATTTTGGATGATTTAGATAGTACTTTTTTAAAAAATGTTTTGGACTAACCTGTGTTTGCTAGGTATTCTGCAATGACCATGCGTTTCTTTTATAAAAAAAATAAGGTTTTTGAGACAGATTAAATTTGATGTTGTAATGTTCTTCCCAATCCTAACTTTATTTCCTAAGAATTTATTGAAGTTGGACCCAGCTGAAAGATACTTGACAGAACAGTGTTTGAATCACCCTGCATTTCAAACCCAGAGACTTTTGGATCGCTCCCCTTCAAGGTCAGCAAAAAGAAAACCTTACCATGTGGAAAGCAGCACTTTGTCTAACAGGTAAATATTCCCTTTTAAGGAAATGCAGATGCAGTGTTGGTCTTACAAGTAGGTGGAGGAGGTGGGTGCTTAAATGATGCAATTAGAGAAAAGAAGGAAAGCCCTCTTTATTCAAAAATATCTTCGTTATGCTTATTACGTGATTCAGAACCACAATTTAAGAGTTGTGTGGGTCTTACAGACTTTCTCATCTTTAGCAACTATATTATGGAAACCTATGCATTCCCTGGGAATGGTAGCATGGGTTAACAACAAAGAGGGGTTCTAGCCTCATGAGCCAGAAGATTCTGTGTAAATGGGACCCGGGTTATATATACCTGGGGAAGAAAGGCAAGTTAGAGCAAGGAGATTTCTGGAGGGAGAAGAGGAAACCAAACTCAGGTGGGTGGGAAGGTACCTAGGACAATCTTTGCAACTGAACCAAGTAGGTCTGGCTCTGTAGAAGTGTCTTGTGTTTTTGTTGCTTATATTTTAAGTAATATTTGACAAGTTTTTTTTTTCATAAGACTAAGAATATGGAAATAGTAAAGTCAGTTTGGAAGACAGTGATTTAAACATTTTTAATATAATGTTAGCATAATCTTTATTTAAAAATCTCTCTATTTCCAGGGATGGGGAGACTCACAAGGGATTGGACCATGCAATCAGCTTCTCTCTCCAGAACTGCCATTCCGTGGTTCTGTTGATTGCATTTACAGGAGAGCAGAATGCTTGTCACAGGCTCCCTGTCTTGCTTCCTCTCCCAAGAAGCTGGTCTTATCATCTGGTGTTGCTTAGTCTGTGGGATATAGGAAATAGTTTCTCTCATGTACTATTAGAAGAGAAATAGAAAATAATAATTCTTAATGTGAAGCTTTTTAAATATAAAATTTCTCTTATTTTCCCCCAATTTTCTCTCCATGTAGAATAACTGTTCTTAACATAATGGAATTTTGAAAGCTCAAGATCTAGTACTTTTTAGATCTGTGAGTGCATCCATAAATTGAAAAGTGGAGACACCTGTAATTGAACAACAATAAAAAGAAGAGGGGTTTAGATGCATATATTAAATTCTCTTCAGTGGTTGCCCATTTAACACAGTTTCCTTGCAATTATATATCAAAGAGGTGGAATTTTCAAAGCAGTTTTTTTATTGCTGTGCTTGACAGGGCTCCAATTTGAAGGCAATTTGATGCCCTGTACATGTAGGAATTATGTACAAAGCTCAGTGCCTTCAGATTAATACCAAGGCAGAACCTTTCAGGATAGCAGTTTAGAATCATAATACATTTATGGAAAACCTAAGTCTGACAAATGCTTCTACCTTAACTAACTTTACAGCGTCTCTTTTCTCAATAGAAATTGTATCTTACATTGTTATGTGTACGTCTTTCTTCACATGTAGGTTTGTTTGCACTCCTCATTGAGAGCAGTGTTTCTAAGCGTTTCAAAAACTCTAGCAGCTGCCTTCACTTTTCTCTATCCTTTTTTGGCTGGAGCTTCAGACATTTCACAATATCTGCATGTATTATTCCTACTATTACTCTTTCTAGGCCTGGAGGAGAAAGGGGAGGAAATAGGGTTATGAGAGCCCAGAGAAGCCAGGCAGAGGGAGCCACCCCGTGGGAGCTGTAATCCGGAGGGACACAGCTACGGCCTGAGTCAGGGTGCTGATGCTAGGGAGGAGCAGGGAAGATAGCACCCCCCACCCTCTGCACTGCTAAGGCCAACTGGGAGTTAGATGGCAAGGGAGCCTGGGTGACGCAGTCTACAGGCTCCTGAGGCCCAGGCTGGGGCAGAGAGGAATGGAGAATGGCTTGGGGCTTGGGCAAATAGGGAATAACCAACACACTTAATCATATGTACTAATGGGTGAGACTATTTGTCTGTCATCAGTTGGGGTTTTGGAAAATTGCTAAGATATTCTAGTTACCAAGATAAAAATTGACAAACCACTCTGGAGACTGTCCATTACTGACTGGGAATAGACTCTGTTGACATCATTTAACAGAAAGTGAAACTTTCCTTTCTTTGGAATTTCTTTCTAGGTCTGGGATCTGACATTTAGTTAGCTTTTATCTGAGTGATCTTATTTAATGCTGAAATTCTTGTAACCCAACTGCAAGAGAATAGTGAGTGCATTTGGGAGATGGGGCCTTCCACACTAGTGCAGGCTTGCTTGATATCAGATATACTTTTTTTAACACTCTGAACGGTAGGAGGAGAGGGAAAGGGCCCTCACCTTTGATGCCTGAGAAAGTGGGTTCTTAGAGAAAATGGGAAGGCATGGTTTCACAGATTACCATTCTACAGGGAAAAAGGTGTGACTTTCCTTCCAGTTAGTGTGTGATCGGAACAGAGCTCTTCCCAAATCAAACCACCTTTAGCAGTAACAATATTTGCAGTAAAATTTCCTGAGTGCATAATAAAAGGGAAGTATTTATTACTTAAAAACATTCTTACCTATCTGTAACTACAGTTTGATCCTTTAATTACAATAGAACAAAATGATCTTGCAGTGATATCATTTTCAGCTTTCATATATAAGACAAGATTTTCCTCCATCTTTATAATTTATATTTTAAAACAAGTAGGAAGTGAAGCTTTAACTCCTAAAGAAGGCCTCTGTCAGTTTGGAATAATGGCATGTGAAATGAAGAAGAGAAAAAAATGTGTGTTTTGGAGAGGAATGAACTCTTTACATCTTTGTGGTCCGGTTAGAGACAGATTCTTATTGCGTGTGCAAGGAAGTGTCTGAAGTATCCCAATGATTGCTGCTTCTCAAAAACATAAATATTGATCATCATGTTTTGCAACAAACGTCACCAGGCAGCTTACATTTCCTTTTAGAGTGTCATTTTTCTTTTATTGAGTACATTGCTAGAATTCTCATTCTTTGATGATACAGGCTAAAGACAAAAGAGACACTGGTGTCTGTGTGTGTATGCTGTCAGTGTATACCTCTGAGGCAGGCTGTGAGTTTGACAAATAAAAACGTAGTCCAAGAAACCAAGTGACCTTCAGGTGTAAATGTTGCCTTCTGACATTCAAGCAGACAAAAGATAAAGAGTTTTTCTGTAGCTCAACTCTCACCTTCTTACCAGGCATTCTATAACCAACACTCATGTGAGCAGCAACATGGCAAAAGTATGTTTTCTCAGATGATCACTTAGAAACTGTATTGGCAGCAAGTTAGCTGAGCTTTTAAGCATGTCCAAATCATTTCATCAGGACCAGTGCTTTGTTGCAGAGTGACTTGATCTAAGGCACTTACTGCTATTGGTTAGTTATTTGTTGACCCTAGTTTAAGTTAATATTTTCAGTCTTTGAGGTGTTTTAGGTATTTCTTCTTTTTTTATTTTTTTAAAGATTTTATTTATTTTTAGAGAGAGGGGAAGGGAGGGAGAAAGAGAGCAAGAGAAACATCAATGTGTGGTTGCCTCTCATGTGGCCCCCACTGGGGACTTGGCCCGCAACCCAGGCATGTGCCCTGACTGGGAATCGAACCAGCTACCCTTTGGTTCACAGCCCGCACTCAGCCCACTGAGCCACACCAGCCAGGGCTCTTCCTTTTTTTTTTTTTTTAATAAACTTTTTGTGTGTTTGCTATTGAGGAAAACTGATATACATTTTTTGGTTTGTTTTTAACACAGAAGCCAAGCCAGCAAAAGTGCCGCTTTACAGTCTCACCACAGGTCAAACAGCAAGGACATCCAGAACCTAAGTGTGGGTCTGCCCCGGGCTGACGAAGCTCTTCCTGCCAACGAAAGCTTCCTAAATGGAAACCTTGCTGGAGCTACTCTTAGTCCCATGCACACCAAAACGTACCAAGCAAGCAGCCAGCCTGGGTCCACGAGCAAAGATCTTACCAACAACAATATACCACACCTTCTCAGCCCAAAAGAAGCCAAGTCAAAGTCAGAGTTTGATTTCAATATTGACCCAAAGCCTTCAGAAGGCCCGGGCACGAAGTACCTCAAGTCGAGCACCAGATCACAGCAGAACCGGCACTCATTTATGGAAAGCTCTCAGAGCAAAGCTGGAACACTGCAGCCCAGTGAAAAGCAGAGTAGGCACAGCTACATCGACACCATTCCCCAGTCCTCTCGGAGTCCATCCTACCGGACCAAGGCCAAAAGCCACGGGGCGTTGAGTGACTCCAAATCTGTAAGCAACCTTTCCGAAGCCAGGGCCCCGATTACAGAGTCCAGTACCAGTAGGTACTTCCCATCCAGCTGCTTGGACTTGAACTCTCCCACCAGCCCAACTCCCACCAGACACAGTGACACGAGAACTTTGCTCAGCCCCTCGGGGAGAAATAACCGAAGTGAGGGCACTCTTGATTCACGCCGAACCACAGCCAGGCATTCAAAAACCATGGATGAGTTGAAGCTGCCAGAGCACGTAGACAGCAGCCATTCTCATTCTCTGTCTGCGCCTCATGAATCCTTTTCTTATGGGCTGGGCTACACTAGCCCCTTCTCCTCCCAGCAGCGTCCACATAGGCATTCCATGTATGTGACCCGGGACAAAGTGAGAGCCAAAGGCTTGGACGGGAGCTTGAGCGTAGGACAAGGGATGGCAGCCAGAGCCAACAGCCTGCAGCTCTTATCACCTCAGGTACAGCTAAGAGCCTTAACCAGATCTGTTAGCTTAGCATGGAGAAGCGGTGGAGGGGTGAATAGTGTCAGTCTGCAATTTTCCCTACTGTAGGAGGCTGTATTTTCTTGATAGGATGCATTTAGGGACACAATACTTGAAGGACCAATCTGTTAAAAATTTTATTAAAGCCAATTATTGAGTACGCACCTCAAAAAGCTTTTTAGAACTCTGTTTTATCAAATGTTCCTTTTTGGCATATTTTGTTGAGAGCATCCTATTTTCTTTTATTGTAGAGTTTGTTGACTGTATGTGTGTGTTTTTCATTTTCTTAAAATTTAGTGTCATTTTATGGGGATTTTTCTCTAATCACTCCAAACCATGTTTGCTTAAATCAAACCCTTTGCTAAGACCTTAACCAAGTTGAAAAGTTTTAAATTTATCTAGAACTATGGAGAAATTTAACATCAGGCCAGGATAAATGTTAATGTTTAGTCTTTGGATTGTTTTTAAATCTCAAGGCAATGTTTTTAGCGTAATACTTTCTCCATCTTAATTGATCTTCAGACTCTAGAACTGGCACTGATCTGATTATCTTTTTTTAATCCTCACCTAGGATATTTTGTATTACTGATTTTAGAGAGAGAGGAAGAGAGACAGGAGAGAAACATCAATGTGAGAGAGAAATATTGATCAGTCCCCTCTCATGTGCACCCCAACCAGGGATGAACCCACAACCTAGGCATGTGTCCTGACTAAGGTATCAAACCTGCAACCTTTCAGTGCATGGGACAACGCTCCAACCACCTGAGCTACCTGGCCAGGGCCGGACACAGATCTGTTGAAAAGCAGCAGCATTCTTGCAACAAAACATTTTCTTTAAGAATTACATTTTTGTGATGTTGAATACTCACCTGCATCAAAGAAATGAAGGTGGAGAAAAGTCAATATGAGAAGGAGAAGAGTTTCATGTAGGGAAAGTCCTCCCCTTTTAGAGGCTATGAAAATAAGTTCATCAGCTTGTATAAGAACTTGAGAAAATATGGATGGAAAATGTCGTGGGAGGCTTAGCAAGATAAGTGCTGGGGAGAGGGGATTGGCAGTGACGAGCAGTTGCGGTAGGTATAGCAAAGTAGCTAAGAGCTCAGCCAGGAAGCCAGGGAGACCTGGAATTGTATCCCAGTTCCGCAATGTGCTTCAAACTGTGTGAATTTGGGAGAGTAATACAAGGTCTGTGTGCCTCAGATTCCTCATCTGAGTGTTGTTGTTAGGATTAAAGACAGTGTATAAAGCACTGTGCCCAGTGCTCGGCACAGAGTAAGTATAGAACAAATTTTAGTTGCTGTTACTGCTTCTGTGGTGAGGGCTGTTCTTTGGACATGGAACACCTTCTCGATGCTTGGTATTCTCGGGTTCTTGCCTTTGAGAAACTTATCTTCTCTCAGGGAAGATTAAATTATACATGATAACGATGAATTAATTAGGAACCACATTCCTGTGGCACTCAGTATAAATAGAACTAGAGAACAGGGAAGAGAGCATTGTGAGCAAAAGCAGTCAGAAATGACTTTAGGGGCAACTAAAGGTCTTGCTGTGAGCTAGGATGTAGAGAGAGGTTTCGGAAGGCTAAAGAATGAAGATGTTTTCAGTCATATACTGAACTAGGCACCATGATAGGCTCGAATTAGAAAGATGAAAAAGATGTGCTTCCTGCCCTCTTGGAGTGTGTGGGCTGGGGTGAGGGTCGAACACTTGGCAATGTATAGCTCATTATAATATTTGGCTGCATGCCTGTGCTGTCTAGAGGTGCGCGTGCCTTAGGGACAAAGAGGTGGCATGGTCAGTCAGTGGCTTGTGGAAGGCTCTCAGGGGAGGTGGTATCTGAGCAGAGACTCCTGGGACTTAACTAGGGGATGAAAATGGAGTCAACATCAGGAAAGAGACTTGGTGGAAGGGCAGAAAAGAATATTGCAAGGAGGAGGAGGGTAAAAAAGACGTTAAATAGCATGGCATGGCATGGAGGTTACAACTTGTTCCACCTTGCTGGAATGGAAATGCAGGATTTGGAGTGGTTTTTGTAATAATCCAAGGATGAGGTGAGGAGAGAATGTTCTGGATTGTCAGTGCCAGTGGGAAAGCAGGGGAAGAGTGGGTTTTAAAGGCCCCTCAGCAATGGAAAGAATAGGGCTTGTGAATTGAAGGACTGAATATAGGAAAAAGAAAGCCTTCAAGGTTGCTTTTCTAGGAGCTCTTTTTCAGAGTACAAAAGAGGACTTTTGAAGGCACTGAATTCAACAGATGAGCATGCTGAGGCTCCAAGAAGTCAGCTGAGTTTCCCAGGTTTGCCCAACTAGATCATGAGGCAATGTCCAGCTCCCCAGCCAGCACTCATTGTACTATATCATGCTGACATGTTGAACTTGAAGTGACCCTGAGCCTTTAAGGAGAGGTGTTCTCCAGGAGGTTGGAAAGACTGTCTGGTGCCCAGGTGAGGGGAGGGACAGATGCCATGACTGGAGTCAGAGCGGTGGTCAGAGGAGCCCCCAAGGAGTCCCTCTAGAGAAGAGGGAACCTCTAGTGCTTACAGAGATCTCTAGAGCCTGGCAGGGGCACAGAGCCAATAAGGTCAATCCCAGGTAAAGTATGCTAGCACTAAGCATAGTGTAAACAGAGAAGTAAAACAAAAAGCTTTAACTTGCAAAAAAGGACAAGTGGACTGGTGCTTTGAGAGTTCCAGAAAAAAGACTTTGGGAACATGGTAGAAATAGACTAATTATAAAGTTACTATGGGTTAAGCACAGACCCAACTGTTACAGGATATTAAGTCCAGTTTAGGATGTCCAGTGCCAAGCTGCAAGACAGTACAAGTTTAAAGGCACAGAGATGGCAGACTGCTTGACAAGTAACTAAAGCCTCACATGAATAAATAAGGGGAATCACTTTCTTGCAGTGTTGTGGCTACCTTCAAGAGTTAAGGGGACTGGACTGGCACTATCATTTGAGAGTTTAGGTGAGATGTAAAGCATTTGGTTTCTAAAATACTTTTTTAGAAACCTTTGTAAACAATACAGGTGATAAAATTCATCCGAGATCTCATTCGTAGAGTAGAAAGAAGAAAGGCTACATTGGATGATTTCCTGCCTAGAATCCTTTCATAGTACATTGGGGACTGATGGGGAGAATGACAGGGAGACTCAAGTTTGAAATTTTAAATAAAAAGTTTTTGAGACATCACATAAGGCTGAAGATAATATGTAATGCAGCTAACTCCTCTTACAGGGTTGGTAATTTTGTCCCTTAATCTTTTTTCTCTAAGGGTAGAAAATGCTGCCTTTTTCCTCATTGAACACCATTGTGGACCCATGCTGCTCTTAGCTTGTGAATCACTTCCTTGACAGAAATAGGTAGTGTCTCCCAAGATGAACAGTGTTGTAATTATGGCTAAGAAAAATACATGAGCCCTGGTTGGTGTGGCTCGGTGGATTGAGCACTGGCCTGTGAACCAAAGGGTCGCTGGCTTGATTCCCAGTCAGGGCACATGCCTGGGTTGCAGGCCAGGTCCCCAGTAGTGGGGCGTGTGAGAGGCAACCACCCGTTGATGTTTCTCTCCCTCTCTTTCTCCCTTGCCCTCTCTCTAAAAATAAATAAAATCTTTTAAAAGAAAACATGAGTTGTAAGTACTGTTATCCTACAGAAGATGCAGAAGTAAACTTAAGTTCAGTAAAAACTACAGTAGTTAGAGAATTTTTAAGACAGAATTTATTAACACTAGTTCTTCTATTCCTCTATATAGCCAAAGAGCTTTAGTGTTCATCAGAATGTGCTATATAAGTCCTTCATGAAAAATAGTTTTGGATCTGCACAGTTCTTTTTGAAGAACTTAACCTAAAGTCTGCTAGATAAATTTTAAATTAACTAATAGAATCTGTAATTAGAGTGCTGCGCAGAACCATGACTATCTAGATATTAGGAAGATCATTTTCTTTGTTTTTAATAATTAATTGAACTATTTTCAGAGTAATTCATTCCCTGCTCGCCTTAACTTTAATGAGAATTTCACTTTCCATCTGTGTGACAGTTGTTTGATTTATTTTACATTCATCAGATGACTCACTCTTTTATGGGACAATTTGTGTTTTAGCCCACTAACATTTTCTCTTTTAGTTAGTTAAGGTACTGGTTATACCAAATAAACCCCATGGCAATTTAGGTGATTTTCATCATTTATAAGGACACTCTTATAAATCCTTTTAAATTTGACTTCCAGCCCGGGGAACAGCACCCTCCAGAAATGACTGTGGCAAGATCTTCTGTTAAAGAACCCTCCAGAGAAGGCAACCCTTCATTCCATGCACGGCAGAAATCTGAGGTCTGCATTATCCAGAGTTGCTACCTTATATGATACAACCTTTCTGTAAAGATTGGTCATTTGACATCATTACAGCCTATCCTTTATTTTTTTTTTGTTTTTCTGTTTTTATTAATCTTTTATTATTATTCAAGTACAATTGTCTCCATTTCCCCCACTCCTGTCCACCCCAACTTATCTTTTAAAATTTATCCATACCTAATCTCCCACAAATAATTTGAACTGACTTATAAAGTAGTTTCTCTCATACCATAATTCTGAGTTTTCTCTTTAAAAAAAATCCTGGAGTAAATTATAGATCCATGAGGCACTATTCTAAGTTCACAGGCCATTTACTTTTATATAAACCTGTTTCCTCTCTCAGGGTGGAGCATATCATGATCCCCACTCTGATGATGGCACTGCCCCCAAAGAAAATAGACATCTGTACAATGATCCTGTTCCGAGGAGAGTTGGCAGCTTCTACCGAGGTAAGCCAGGCCGCTGACACCCAGCAGGGTCCTCTCTCCTCTGCCTCTCACTGCACCTCCACCCCACACCCCCCACTACATTTCACTGCCCTGGCTTCAGGTCCATGTGATTCACCTGCTGTCACCTTCCAGTGCTTTTCCCAGCTTCTGGTCTTATTTCAAGTCCTCTAGGCTTCTGACTTAGGTTCTTTGAGTAGTCTTCCTATTTTCAAGGTCAACAAAATAGTGTCTGGAATGATACTTCTGAAGCTGTATTCTGACCGCACCACTCATTGATTCAATTAAGTGATAAAATACTTATCAATGTCACCTGTGGATCTGAGACTGTTCTAGTTTAGAACATGGCAGTGAACATGACAGTTGAAGGTCAGCACCCTCACAGCGCTCACATCCTCATGGAAAGAGAGCAGTACTAAATGTAATAATTATATTGAGCAATAAAATGTAATAAATGCTATAGGAAAAAAATAGAGCAAGGCAACTCATTGCCCACCACCCCACCCACAGTCCTCTCTCTCTCACTTGCTGAGAGTCCTCTGGCAGCTTCCCCTTGGCATCAGGACAAAATCTGAATTCCCTAGGACAGCATTCCAGGCTTTCCATTCCCGAGCCCTGCCATCCTTTCTGACTGTTCCTCCTCTTCTCTCATGCCCAGCCTGTGGGACTCACAGGAGCCACCCCCTCCTGTGGCCTGAAACTCACTCTTCCTCCTGCTTGGATAGCTTGGCCTTATCCCTTTTAAGATTCTACTATGAGGTCTTCTGCAGGTGATGTCTTCCCTGCCCACCCAGATGAATTGAAGTGTTTCCTCCCCTGTCCTACCCATGGTTCCTTGTTTAGACCTCTAGCGTGACACAGGCCACATGGTGCTGATTCTTTGCCTGCATTTCTCTCTCACAAGGTTGTGAGGCCCTTTATCTTGCCTCTTTCACCCTCATTGACTAGCATACTGCCTCCAGTTTCATTAATATTTGTTGATTGAATGAAAGAAAATCTTCAAGTGTACTTGCACAGCCTTAAAAATGTACTTCAGTGTTTAATAGACAACCAAAACAGATGCTTTGGGGGATGTATCAGTTTAGGAGATGTTGACAGAGAAAGGCATCCCCTTTGATGAGCTGTGTAGAAACAGAGTGGGAGCCCCTGGGGAGCCCCTGCCTATAGTAAGGAAGACAAACAGCAAGCCCACCAGGGTGGGGCAAGGTCCTGGGTCTGGGAGGCTTAACTTTTCACAGCCCTCAGAGGTTACCACAACCTTCTACCGATGCCCATACTCACATTGTCTGGCTTCTCACTATTGTGTTAATTTGGGAGGACAGCTGGCAAGGGGCAGGAATGGGGGCGGGAGGTCATGGACAGCTGCTCAGTCATTTTAACCAGGAACCGGAGCTAAATAAATACATTCAAGTGTTATTAAGGACTAAATGTATGTTGAATGACCAAGCTACTCTGTTCCCTCCCGGTTCCACCTTTGAAAAAAGCATAAATGCCATTTAATGTATTTTTTTCTCATGCCATGGTTACTTTAGAATCTTATGGGACTAAAATTTTAAATCAGATTACAGTTACTTAAAATGAATCTTGTAGTGTACATGATCAAAAGCCTTTTCTTCTATCACTGTAAGTTTTATTTCTAAAATGAACCATACCTGTGTTATTTGTATAGATGTCTGTGGAATATACTTTAGTATAAAATGTTAACAAAATTCTAACCAGTCTGAAAGCAGTTTTATTTTGATTTCAAATAAATTAAATCAGTTAATATAAGCAAAACCCCTCATTTGTCTTCCTTATAATGCACTTCAGAGCTTGGCAGGCAGAACGTTTTTATTTTAGAAAGTCTAGAAATAGAAAGAAAAGATTTAACTAGGTGAACATCTGGGGACAGCTGCCATTTCAATGATGCTACTAAATCTTAACTGGATGAAGATTTAGTGGTATCATCGAAATGACAAATGTTTCCAGAATACTTTCCATTTTCAGTCCTATTGGTCAAGAGTCAAGTGGAATGATATCATTTATCTTTATATACAGCCTGTATATTCCTTTTGTGATGCAATTTGCAATATGTTTTGATTTATGACCAAGC
Source organism: Anoura caudifer (assembly GCA_004027475.1). Classification (NCBI taxonomy): domain Eukaryota; kingdom Metazoa; phylum Chordata; class Mammalia; order Chiroptera; family Phyllostomidae; genus Anoura; species Anoura caudifer. The sequence goes on along the minus strand of PVKU01003888.1, from coordinate 103,428 downwards.
TTAGGAATTGACAAAAAAAATAGTAACCCCCATCTAAAAAGCAGAAAAGTATTTGCTGAAATAAATTGTGGTTTATTTTTCTGTTTATTCCTGGGTTGAGAACATAGAGAAAAAATTGTATTCTTGTGCAAGTAACCAAATTTCTTTGGAATTTAGTTTAAAAAATATATAGTTGATGCTACCTCCCAAGTGTCAAGGCTTAAACAGTAATTTGTATATTCCAGCACACATACGAGGTCTGTCCAGAAAGTATCCAGCCATGCACTATGAAAAATAGAGACATTTATTGAAGAAGATACAAGAAACATTGTACATAGGACAATGACGCCTCAGTCCCCTTCAAAGTATAGGCACCTTGGGACCTCACACAATTCTCTCAGTCGCCATCAGCTGCCCTGTCATATTTTGCTGAATCTCATCGATGGTCTGAAATCTCTTCCCTTTCAAAGGTTATTTTAGTTTTGGGAAAAGCCAGAAGTCACAGCAGGGCAAATCTGGGCTGTAGTGGGGCTGAGTCACTTGGTGACTTGATGTTTCCCCAAAAAACTCTGCACAAGATGTGATGCATGAGTGGGTGTGTTGTTGTGATGAAGCTGCCAATCACAGTTGCCCATAACTGCAGCCTTCTGAATCATCCAAATACCGTGGAAGAGTGTTCAAGCTTAACATAAAATTTGATGCAGATTTGTTGCTCAAGTTGTTTTGAATGCAGTGACCACACAGTACACATGCTCACCCAACGGTATCTACTGCCCCTACTGACTAGTACAGTAAAGTCGTCATTGTTCATGCATGTGCATTCCAGTCCACTCTCCTTGGCTGCTAGGTTACATCAATGTCATGCAAACTGTTTTATGTTAACAGTGGCTGGCCTTTTTCTGGACAGACCTCATATTGTTAAGAATCACTTCAGACGAAGAACAGATTTTGCATAGTTGGGTCTATGATGTGAAAAAGCCTCAACTCTAAAGAATGTCAAAACAGTGAAGGGAGGCTATCATATTCATGCTTTTAAATATCCTACAGTGTTCAATTTATCAGCTGGTGGGTCAATTTATATTGCCTGGTGATACGACATATATTTCCTGGTGTTAACTTACCCTCCCAAGTTGCTCTTGTAAGCAGTGGAGGTAGGGAGAATGTTCCCTGGAGTGCCTCCACCCTCGGAAAACACAGAAGTTATCTGAAGGGCAGATGAGGATTTTGATTTATGTTTGTTTATTTGTGTGAGAAAAAATGCAATAGCATAACTTGAATCCTGCTTTGACCAATAGATTACATCAGTGACTTTTTTTATTTAGTGCCATCTCCACGTCCAGATAATTCTTTCCATGAAAATAATGTGTCAAGTAGAGTTTCTTCCCTACCATCGGAAAGCAGTTCTGGAACTAACCACTCCAAAAGACAACCAGCATTCGAACCATGGTAAGTATTTTGGTTTGTTTTTACTCTTAATGTTTTCTAACTTGAGATTTGAGATTTCAAAGAAATTTTGAGTGTTCTTCCTCCTGTTAGGCTTTTCTTTCTCAAGACAGATTGTTTGGTGTGGAAAATGTGATTTGTCATTATTTGTAATGGTTTCTGTCAAGTTTAGAATTTGTATTAAATAACATATAAAAGAAAAAAACATCTCCCTCCCGGATCAGTAAATACCTCATAAGTCTTCCATTGCATTCTTCTGACATGATTGATGTCTTTCACTGTCTCTTCTTTTGTTGCTATTGAATCACCTAGCAGACACTTTGCTTAGCACTTTGTATGCACGGTCTCACACTCAGTTCTCACAGTCAGCCTTTGAAGTAGGAATGGCTCCCATTCTACAGATGAGCAAACGCAGCTTAGAAAAGGTAAGGAGCTTGCCTGGTGCTGGACAGCCAGTAACAGCAACCAGAATGTAGACCTACATGGGTTCTGACTCCATAGCTCCTATCTTTCACCTCTGTGCCGCCTGACTTTTGTCAGGGTGAAAAGATCGAAATGGGGGAACAATTCTTTATGCTACTATGAAAGCGTAATGGTAGCCAGACATTAAAATGATGTGCCAATTTTGCTTGTCCTTGTATCTTTTTGTGTCATATGTAAAAAAAAATTTAGGGGGATAATTATAATGCATGTCAGGTGTCCCCAACCCCTGGGCCACTAGCAAAGCTTGCCTGAGGTCTGCCTTCTTCCCCCTAACCTGAGCTCCACCTCCTGTCCCCCTCCCCGCCCCAGTCTGTGGAAAAACCGATCCCTGGTGCCAAAGGTTGGGGACCACTGACAAATATGAAGTCTCATTAGATCTATCTGGGAATAAGAGCTTTTTAAAAATAGTAATGTGGACTTTGTATTCTCGACTGCTCAGAATCCAGATCTGAGGGGAGCTTATGTGTACTTCATAAAACTACCTACCAAGTTCTCCACCAGTAGAATCAAATGGTGCATCACTGTAACACACTGAATTTAGAATGAGACCAGTCTGTCAGAGAGCCCATCTCTGGTGTTTGTTGCCGGAAGTCACATAGGGCCTTAGGTCAGTTCTCCTAACCCTATGTGGTTTCACAATTTAGACCCTGTTGGCAGGGTTGTATCAGAGATTCATTGTTACTGTGCCCAGTGATGAAAATAATGTAATTATTTTTAAAACAGTAAGATTTTTAAAGCTATAAATACTTTTTCATTTATAAGCATACTTTACATCCATTGCCTTATTTATAAATGACAGTCTTAACATTAGTGACTAAGACAGCAGACTTTGGAAATAAATAGGGTATCTTCATTAGTGTCACCTTCTGGCCATGTGACTTTAACCTCTTTGCACCTTAATTTTCTTATCTGTGAAATAGGGCTAGGAAGAGCACCTCCTTCATAGGGTTAATGTGATCATAAACTGGGATTAAACCATCAAAAGCTCCTAGAGCAGAGGTCCCCGACCTCTGGGTCATGGACTGGTACTGGTCTGGGCCTGTTAGCAGCCGGGCTGCACAGCAGAAGTTGAGCTTGAATGTAATGTGCTTGAGTCATCCCAAAACCATGCCCCCCACCCCAGTCCATGGAAAAATTGTTTTCCACAAAACTGGTCCCTGGTGCCAAAAAGGTTGGGGACCGCTGACCTAGAGCAATGACTTGCTAACGCCAGCAGTTTTTACCATTTATGTCCTCTAACTTCAGTATGGCTTGTCAGGTGTCTCCCTGCCACTCACGTTGCTGATAAACTTTGGTGCATTCTTCATGTGACTGTAGATAAGATCTCCTATACATTAACCTCCTATACGTAATGCCTCTCTCCTCCTCAATTCACCTTCATGCTGCCCCCAGAACAATTATCCTAAACCCCCAAAGTCTGACCCTCTGTGAAACCTGTGGGTCTCCTGCCTTGAGTCTGTGAGTAGCTTGAAGTCTCACTCCTTATTTATTTTGCCCTGCAGTTCCAACATCTAACATGGGGCCTGACACATACAAAGTACTCTGTAAATGTTGGTTGACTTTGATTCAGTTGGTTTTAATTCCTTCCCCTTTTTTAGGTGAGTCTTTTGAACTCTGTCTTTCCTCTTGACTGCTTAGAGAAATAGCTGTTGCATGAGTCTTGTGTCTATTCAGGAAGCAGACTGTTACTACCCCCACCCTGCATCATCAGCATCCCCCAACTCCGCCATTTTATCAGCCCTGGATAATGTGTCAGGTGACCAGCTGGATGATCCTTCTTAAATCTCCTGTCCCTGAGATTTATGTGATCACTACTTGCCCTTCACTTGTGATGCTTCTCTTGGATCTGTCTGTTGCTGTACAATTAGTTCAGCCCAGCACATAACTGTTGACTGAACCAGGTGGAACTGCAGGGTCAAGAATTCAAATTTGAGATATATTATGGGGCATACTCTTACCCATTGGGTGCAGTACTGGTTGTAAATGTTCAATTCTCTTCATTCTTTTGTACAATACGTAACTTTTCAGGGGCCTGTGTTCTTGGCAGCTTCTCTCCATCTCTGTCTCTCCCTGAGTCTCTCCCCTAGGCTTTTCTCCCTTCAGTTTCTCTGTTAGTTGTCTGTATGTTTCAGTGTAGTTTCTCCCTCTCTTTTTTCTTATTCTGTCTCCCTCTTTCCCGCTTGGGCTCTTTCTCTCTCTGTGTGTCTCTGACTTCCTTCTGTGTCTTTTATGATGCATGCACACTCAAGCTTTACTCCTAGCTTTCCTCCTCTAGTTCAGGGGTAATTTATTTTCTTTTCTGTTTTGGCCTGTGTGATCTTTCCCTGCCTGGATCTTGGCCTCACCGCCTCTGCTCCACTTCAGTGTGAAGATGTTTTCCTCATCATTCTCCCTCTACCCCAGGCCCTAGCTTATCTAGTGCCTTTGAAAAGACACCTCGGAAAGTCTTTGATTCATCTTCCCTGTGTTTGGGGTCATCATAAGGAACAAAAGAACCTGGGCCTTTTGTGCTGCTCCTCTTTCATTACCCCTTCCACCCCCATTCTCTCACCTCCATCTTGTTAGATAGACTCTTCTTCCCATCTCACATTCTGCTCCTCCTAGGACAAGTGTTTGAAGCCTTCACTTCCTCTCTTGCCAGCGTTAACATTCTTACAGTAACACCCACTCCCTTCCTGAGGCTGCAGTCACATGTGCCCCTTAAAGATTTCCTGGATTGGCAGAAAGCTCTTTTACTACTGACCCTTGACAGACCTTTGAGGCTTCATTAGACTTTCATTCTTATTGGAAAGACCTTCTACCTGTTAATCTGAATACTCTGCTGTACAGACCCAAGTATGGGAAGACATAAGCTATAGCATAAGCAAGTAATTCTTTAATCTCTGGAGGCTGCAGAACATTAAAAATAGCATAGCTGGTTGGACTTGATGCTCTCTGAGGTTTCTTTCAATGCTAAGAGTCCTGCTTTTGTGATTTCAGTGAACCATACTGTTCTGCTAGGTTGTCTAGAACCCTCACATGACTGAATGCTATGGCCTGGAATTGAGTGTAGGGCAGTCTGTCTTTAGGCCTCATGCAAGAAGAGGGTTTCATCTCCTTAATCTCAAAAGTGCTTGTCAGAAGAAAGTTAGACCAAATTCCCGGGGTCTAGGCCCAATCTGTCATTGGGATGAGACTACAACACTGCACTTAAAGTGTCTTTAACGTTTTAGTTATTTTATTCTCACCCGTTGCATCATGTCTGAAGTTTTTCAGCTTTCAAAATTGTAAATGGATTATTCAGTGTCCCAATACTCGTTATTTTATTGGTTGTGTTGTATTATAAAACTTTCACCTCAGAACTTGGAACTCTATCAAACTTCAGGTCCTGATGAGTTTCAGGAACACATGGGCCTACAGTACATGTGTTTACTTCCTTGGGATCTCCATTACCTTTTAGGCTAACCACTTTAGAAGAACTGATCATTGCTCCTTCAAACAGTCATGCTGTTTGCTTCCTGTTACTCCCTCCCTCTACCCCCATGTTTGATGTTGAGTTCTTGCTTTTTCAAATAAATTTTTTGTGTAGCTTATAAAACTTTTTTTAAAATTATATCTGCAGTACATTTTGGTGTTGCCAAAATTTTGGTGTTGCCAAAATTTCTACTAAAAAGAAGAAATGATAAATCACCAAAATAATTTCTCTTGCCCAGGGATAATAGCTATTAACATTTTGTTTTATTTCTTCCTGTCTTTAAAAAGAATATATATATATATATGCACATATATTCCTTTTTAAAAAATATAGTTAGGCTCATATTATATAGAAAGTTTTGAATTCTGCTATTTTCACTTAGTATTACAGTTTGAATATTCCTTCATATTAGTGAAAATTCTTTGACAATGTGATTTATTTTTAATAGCTTCATGCTGTTTTCTATCATGCAGATCTGTAGTAGTTTATAGAGGTGTTTTCTGCCTTCACACAGATTTAATCAAGTAAAGGATGCTGCTTTGCTCATGTTTTTTCTTAGATGTTCTAGTAACTTCTTCGCTGTTATGTATTCTAAAACCATAAGTATGAACAAACTCTGTCACCTTCAGTGTTTCTATTCTTAATTTTAGGGAATCGTTAGTAGAAGGAATACAGTAATTGGAGAAAATGGTTTTCTACAGTCATATAGATATTGAAATTTATTTTTTTATTTATTTTATTTTTATTTATTTTTTTATTTTAATTGTTGTTCTTATACAGTTTTCTGTCTTCTACTCCCATCCCAGCCCACTGCCCCAGCCCTCCCCAGCTCCCTAAAGTAGAGCCAATGGAATGTGCCTTTTTGAAAAATAGTACCAGTTGGCTTGTTTTTTAAAAACTGTAAATTAAATTAAGTGTTATAGGTCCTCTGTTAACAAACAAGTAACCAATTTGTTGGGGCCAAGGTATCTTGTTTGCTGTCATTTAATATCTCCTATCTGTATTAAAATGCCTGAGTGGCATCAGTGATATGAAGCTTAATGTCAGTATTTTGAATTAGAGGCTTCCCCCCCTCCCAGAAGAATCCTTCGTATTAAGCATTTTTCGTGTCCATGTTTTTTTCTTACCTTATCTATTTTTATTTAGTTTTAATGAATAGATATAAGATTTTTATAAAGGAATTTTCTAGTTTCATGTAATTTTAACTTCTATTTATAATGTTTCTGTAGAAATATTGATTTTTTTGTTTATTTGTTTGTTTGTTTTTTAATGTTCTGTACTTTGGCAGGCCAGTAATAATGAACTTGTTAAGCTGATTTTAAGAAGGTAAACAGAAAAATGAAGATAAGGAAAATGTTTGTGCTCTTTCCCTTGGAGGGTTGCAGAAAAAGTGTCCTTTACACCATGTACTTTTCAAACTCCTAAGTTTTTCGACAGCATGAAAATGATCCTGCAGCAGAGTCACAGATAATTTGTATTAATGCTCAAATTGCCAGTTCAGGTCTGTGCCAAAGGCTAATCATTAACCATGGTCCATTAGATTCAGTTCCTCCAATGCTTTTAGGACACTCCTTACCTGTGCGCTTGAATCTTCACGGCCATTTGAACCCAGTGTCATGCACTTTCCATCTTCATTATATTTGTCATACGATGGTAGGAGAATGATTAAAAAGTCAATATGATAAAAATGTCTTCCCATGTAGGAAAAGTCCTGAAACCATTAGTCATTCTGAACAACTCAAGGAAAAAGAAAAACAAGGCTTTTTCAGGTCGATGAAAAAGAAAAAGAAGAAATCTCAAACAGTAAGTAGATGGCTAATTTCTATATTCAGTGGCATACTGGTCTCCTTTAGTCTCTGGGTACTTTACATTTTGTACGTGGCAGTCATACTGAATTATATTCTTATTGAGACCTGACATGCATATATTGTATGTGTTTCTTTCCCAAATTCTAAACAGCTATCCTCCTGTTACAGAGCTTTTTCCAGATTCAACAGAATCTCTAGGAATGGAAGAAATTTAATTTAGATGAGAGAGAACACTTTAAGCCTTTCCAAATGTCTTATCCATGTGGATTTGTATTCATGTAAAAACGATGCAGCTACAGGATTTATTTCTTTCTGGAGATTAAAGATGTGCAAAAACTTAGTAAATGGTTTTGTTTTCTGTTTGATCTTAAAAGTCGTGTAATTAACCATCATTCATTTTTCTCCCCTGGCTGGTTATCCAATTACCATGTTGACAAGTGCACTTCTGGGCTGTAGAGTCACAGAGAGGAGATAGTATTTGACATTTCAGGGCTTGCTTTAGTAAGAAGACATGTTTATCCTGTGATTGAACTGTGAAATGGAATGAGTCGTAGGGAGCCCTCCTCCTGAACCCAGGGCTGGCTCCATGAAGCCGTGCACATCACATTACTGAACCACCCAAGCAAGGATTTTGCTGGTTAGTGACTTGAGAAGACATGGGGAAGACAGGCCTCCAGGCCAGCAGGCACTTCTTGACCTACGTGAGGCCTGCTTCCCGATTTGCTCTATGACATCTTCCAGACTAGACAATGTTGAGTTGGCCATTTTAAATGATTTTGTTTCTAGTTTTAACTTTATACATGATTAACTCTCATTTATTTAAAAAGGAAAAGGGATTCTAGGACTATGAATCAATGGTAAGTAAAGATGAGATACATAGATGATAATAGCAAAGAATAATACTGAAAGTAAGGATTTTTATCCCACAGATTACCTTTCTAGATTATTCTGTCACTTGCTTGTTGTTGAATTTATATATCTTATTATAAAATAAATATGAGCTCATTACAGAAAACTTCAGGGAAAAAAATGGATCATTTCTAATCTTACCACCCTGTCGCAACTAGTATTAGGATTCTGATATATTTCCTCTTAGCTTTTAGCCTATGTATAAGTTTATGGGGAAAAGATGGGTTTTTTTAGTTTGTTTTGGATAATAGTAATCATTCTAGTACAATTTAAAATTCTGGCTTTTAATAGTATATCTCTCAATATATACAACATGTATGTTACTACACAAATTTTATTATCTTCATTTTAATGGCTACACGAAGTGTTTATTTTTAAAAAACTGCCTATTGTCTCTAACTGAAACTCACTTAAAGCAGAATTTCAAATCAAAATACCACTCAAATATTACTACATTTGTTATTTAGACTGGATGAACAAAACACACCTGATTTAAAGTAGAAAAGCTCAAACTATTTACAGTGCTAATAAAATAATACTTTCATCATTGTCTATGGAACATTTGTCCATCATGGACATGGAACTCATAGTATTTCCTTTTAACCACTCTTATTTTTATTTTAATGTTTTCGTTTTTAACCTCAGGTCTATAGCCATTTGTGGGGCGGTTAAGTGAAAGAAAGTGGCAGAAACCAAGGGATTAAAGGTGTTTTGTGTGTAGATTTGGCTTTTGATGTCTGTCTGTCTGTCTTAAACCAACATTAAACTTAAAGCCCCAGGCTCTCCATGGCCTAAGTTGAGTATATACATGTTGACTGACACTGTTGCTCAGGACCTGGTTCAAATTTTAGATGTTGAAATAGTATAGGTTAGGGTAAATGGGAAAACTATTATTCTCTAACATCCTTTCCACTTGAACTTACTTTTTTAAGATTTTCATGCATTTCATTTTTAATATGTGAAAGAACTGCAAAATATCTCCATACAGGCCAATACCTTAAGTCTTCCAAACCAAATGTTTTTAGTACCTCTGGGTTTTTTAGTTAAAAAGTGTTATTAATGACTTTGATATCTAGAGTAAGAGTTCCAAAGAGTACTTAGTATATCCTGCCAGACCTCAGGCTCCTAAGCCTGGCATTTCGTTAACTCTGCCCCCTTCAAATAAGTAGAAATTAGAATTAAAGTTTGCTTTTTTCACTTTTTAGAACTCGGCAAAAGGAAACTGGGTAAGCAAGCTTTGAAAGATTTAGAGCTTTGTGGCATTTGCATAAGGTTCAAAAAAGGGGAAATCTAATTCCCAACTCACATAGAAAAGCAGAACATTTTAAAGCCTGGATGGGTTCTAAATCTAGTTTAACCCTTGTAATTTCACTGATACAGGAACTGCCCAGGCAAGTTGTGACCTACCTGAAGTTGCAGTATCAGTTGAGAAAACTAGAAGTGGGTTCTCTTGACTAGCAGTCCCAGCCTCAGTCCCTGCCACCGGCCCACCTCTATGGAGAGCCTCCAGCCACTAGCTCCTGGAGTCTCTCTTGTGACCTCCTTAGTGACACAAGATAAACTCTTTCCTGGGGCCCCATCATGGGAACAGGAAACTTTGTGGGCTATTTTACTCAAATGTTCTCTTATACATATTCATAAAAGATGATGGAGGCCCTGGCTTGTGTGGCTCAGTGGACTGAGCACCAACCTGTGAACCAAAGGGTCACCAGTTCAATTCCTAGTCAGGGCACATGCCTGGGTTGCAGGCTGGGTCCCCAGTAGGGGACACGTAAGAGGCAACTACACATTGATGTTTCTCTCCCTCTCCTTCTCTCTCCCTTCACCTCTCTCTAAAACTAAATAAATAAAATTTAAAATAAAGGCGATGGGAATGCCTTCACATGCATTCCACTTTCTCTGACAATTGAGATATCCACAACAGGGAAAAGAAGTGCCAAAAAATAATTTTGTATTGCAAAGGTGCCTTCTTAGACTCAAGCAAATCTGGAAGCTGCCTTGGGAAATCTGGCTTCAGTTCCATATCCAGAGACTTACATAAGCCCTCAGAGCATATGGTGATTCTGCCAACTTGGTAGTTGTACCCGAGTTAGTATCTATCTCAACTTGTAATCATGCTTTGGTTTGAAGACTGAACTTTGTTTCTTCACTTCGAAAGCCCATATTCTGAATTGCACCAGATATTTTCCATGGGGTGAACATTTCTAACAGCATAAAACCAGGCTTCTTTGACGGTAGAATCCTGCAACAGTGATCTTTCCAAGTGATGTGTTCTGGTCCAAAAGTTGAAGACATTCAAAGGGGTCTGCAGTACCTGTTTTGTTTTTCTAATAGGCAGATTGCATGGTAGATTATTTAGTTGCTGAGGTTTTCTCTAGCAGTTAGGAAGAGATTGAAGTTCATCAATAGCTCTTTAAACACAATTCTTTATAATTGTATTTCTAATAATAACCAAATCCTTAAATGTTTTGTAAGCTTAATATGGATGATGTGTGCAGGTCTCTGTGCATTCCTTCTGTAGGTGTTGGTCATGGTCACATGTTCTCTCCCTGTACAGACGTTTTTTGCATGTCTTAAATTACATTGTTGGCATCTTCATGTCCAAGTGAGAAATGACACAGCATCCTCTCTAGATGCACACACAGCACAGACATTCTTTCAGTGACTTAATATTTCACAAGTTGAGGGCTTCCAAGGGCTAGAAGTTTCAGTAAGAACACCTTTCTTTTCCTTTTTCTTTTGCAATTAGTTTATTTGTATCTTATATTGCAGACAGATTCCACCAACGGGGAGAATCCAAGCATCAAGAAATCCCTCTTTCCTCTTTTTAATTCAAAGAATCATTTAAAGCATAGTTCTTCTTTGAAAAAGCTTCCTGTAGTCACTCCACCCATGGTACCCATTTTTACGTATGGTAGCCCTGAAAACTGCTCCAGTAAACTTGTTTTACTGATGACAACAGCATGTCTTTTATTTTCATGGGGTCATATTCTCTTTGTGCTAGTTAAGTACCTGAGCCAGTTCCATAAATTCACTGAGATATAAATTCTTTGCCCTTCTGGATTTTCTGAATCAGTTAAGGAGGTTGAAGCATAAAAGGCTATTAAGCAAACAGACTAGCGAAAGGCTAGTTTGGGTTGTCTGATTAGCCAGTTGTCGGCAGACAGCATTCATAAAACCCCTTATTTCTTGGAAAGAACTCAATTAACACTTACAATTCACAAATATCTTTTTGTTTGGCTCACAAAGTGTGTTAACACTTGGTTGGCAGTTTGTTTCCTTCAAACCAAGTTGCATTGACCAAATTAAGTGAGCTAGCTGGCTCCATGAAAAAACAGCTTCTGTTAGTAGGTGATTTGCTTTTTTCTTACCTGGCTCTAGCTTTTACTGGTCACTTGGTTTAAAGCCAGGGTTTTTGCTTGACATTTGGCATTAAGCTCCTGTGTTCACTAAAATCGGTGAACCAATTGCATTCATCTGGAATTTGTGGCACGAATTTCCATCATTTTCATTGTGCATAATGCTAGGCCCAGATTCTTTACTGGGCAGTGTCTTGTGATTATGACTCAACCATACTTTTCCACTTTGCTACCCCTGAAAACCTGCTAGACTTCTTTGAATACCAGCAAATGCAGTGTCTGGATCATTTTCCCAGCAGGAACAAATTTTTGTTTTATTGAACTGGTTCATAACCTAACTGCAATGTGGAATGAGGATACGACAGCAATTCCTGGTATAGCCCAATTTAACTGCTCTTTCTTACAGCGATTAAAACTAACAGCATGGGAATGCTTTAAGGGTTGAGGTTTTAACAAAGCTGCATGATCATCTGCCAATTTTTCCTAATGCAGGGAAAATTATTAAGAAGGCAGTAGAATTTAACTAGCATCACTTGCATTGTGAACACTGGGAGAGTTTGGGGTTTTTTTAATTGGGTTTTTTCTTTCTTGTCTGTTTTTTTGTTTTGGGGGTCCTTGGGGGAGGGGGGTTGAGTTTTGGTTTGGTTTGATTTGCTTTTGTTCTCCTCTTGGGTGTGGTTCCATATCTTAATTAGGTTTATTGGTGTGCTGATTAAATCCTTATCTATATTCTGCTCTAGGTGCCCAATTCTGAAGGCCCTGATCTTCTGACATTGCAGAAAGCCATTCACTCTGCTAGCACCCCAAGCAGCAGACCAAAGGAGTGGCGTCCTGAGAAGATCTCTGATCTACAGACCCAAGTGAGTGGCACCCATATCACTCCTAGACTCTCATACTGCAGTGATTGTTTCTTCTAAGGGGAGGGGGCACAGTTGAGAAATTTGGCCTCTCAATGTGACAGCAAGGCTAAGTGTCTCCCCAGTATATACCCTTACTGATAGCCAGGTGCATCTTAGGGGTCCAGAGAGATCTTGTGTCAGTGACCCTTGTCCTACTACGAGGAAAAGTGAGCTTCCATTAAGCTTCAGCTAGCTGGGGGTAGGGCTGGGGGTGAGATTAAGGGATAAATAAGAAATGGCCCAGCTCTGGCTCATATGGCTCAGTGGATTGAGCGTAAGCCTGCAAATGAAGAGGTTACTGGTTAGGTTCACTGTCAGGGCACATGCCTGGGTTGTAGGCCAGGGTACCAGTAGGGGGCACATGAGAGGCAAGCGCTTGCACATGGATATTTCTCTCCCTCTCTTTCTCCCTCCCTTCCCCTCTCTCTGAAAATGAAGAAATAAAGTCTTTTTTTAAAAAAAGAAAGAATATTTAAACCTTTGAAATCCATACTATTTTTGATAGAAAATAGGCAAACTGTTGCATTAGGAAGTACATATTAGATAGTATGTATAATCACATTTCTCTGTCATAATGGGGGAAGAAGGAAAAATCATATCCGTAAATTTTCAGGTAACTGAGGTTTATCTCCTTTAAACAATGGTTTTGATTGGAAATTTTAAAATATTACATCTTTTCAGTATCCTGTAATGAGCATAGTAACATAATCTAACTTGTTTTTTTATCACATTCACTATTTTATAAATCCATTATTCCTCCCTATAATTTCTGACAACCCTCATGACTTTTTGAGTCTGTAGGGTTACTTGTGATTTGGAGGAAGTCTATGTTTTTATAGGTTTACTGTTTACTCTTTAATTGTAAGCTATTACTTAGAGCTGCTGGAAGAAGTTGTCTAAGTTTTGATTGTATTTGCTCAACCATTTGTATTTTCTGCTTCTAACTAATTAATGTAGTCTGGGGGGCGGAGGAGGGATAGAGAACCAGATATCCAAGTTATTAGATATGTATACAAATGAAGAGCACAAGGCTCTGAGTGTGGACCTGATGTCCTATTCCCAAATTTAAAAAGAAGAGTACAGGGCTTTAGAACCTTCTTTGTATAACCACTTCTTTTGTCTAAAAAGCTCTTTTCAGGTAACTTTGTATCTCTAGCTGAACACGTATTATTGCATAGTTGATCCTTTAACAATGTGGGGGTTAAGGGACACCAACCCCTTGCATAGTCAAAAATTTGCTTTTAACTTGAACTCCCCCCAAACTTAAGTTGTCTCTTGATTTCTGCCGGCGGTTAGTTCTGGGACCCCCTGTGGATACCAGAATCCGTGGATGCTCAAGTCCCTTATATAAAGATAGCATAAATCAATGCATACAGTTAGTCATCTGCATCTGCAGACTCCCAACCACAGATGGAAAATAGTACAGGTATTTGTTTTTAAAATTCCATGTATAAGTGGATCCATGCACTTCAAATCCATGTTGTTCAAGGGTCAACTATAATTGCTCAAGTTACATGTGGTCAGGGCTATGGAAATCACCAGGAATTTCATTGTGTTATTATACCAATTTCATTTGAAAAGCAACAACAACAACAACAACACACTCTTGAGCACTTACAGTGTGTGTGTGGTGTGCTATTCCACCTCCATGGGGACCACAGAGCTTTCTTGGACAGACATTGGAATGGCCATGGAGGATGCTTCCCTAGGGGCAATTTCTACTTGAGTCAGTTCTCAAGCAGTTTCCCTTGGATTTAAGTGCTCTGTTCCATCAAATCTTGTAGTGATTCTGGATATCATCAGCATTTTATTAAAACTTTACTGAGCCCTTAGAAACATGGGCCTCGAAGATTGGCAGCCAATGGTGTTCTGAGGAGGGACTTGAATTTCAGGGTGCTTTCATAAGGCCCTTCTGATGGTGACCCTCATCACAGCAACACAGAGGAGAGGGCAGTGAGCCCTAGGTCACCAGTGAGGAGCCCACAGGGCATATGGCTTCCAGGACTCTGCCTTCTGCCTCACAGTGCAGTCCCCATGCCACACAGCAGACAGGCAGGGCAACCAGGAGCCCATGTTAGGAATCCAAGGCCTCCTATGAGTGAATTGTACCTTAGAGTCTGCAGGAATTTTGCTTGTTTCTCTGTGCTTTGTATTTTTAATGCCCAAATCTTACCCTCCCCCCTCAAAATTAAAAAAAAAAAAAAACCCAAAACCCAAAGAAGTAAAAGGGCAGAAAGGAAACATTTGGTGTTGCAGTGTCAAGGGAAAGGGAAATGGGGGAGATAAGAACAGAGGAATAAACACTTTGTAAATATATGATTGTCTAACCACTACGCTGTATACCTGAAACCAATACAAACTAATATTAAATGTAAACTGCAGTAGAACAAAATTTTAATGTAAAAACAAATAAAAAGCTAAAAACCAAAAAGGGGGGCATATATAAATTTTAGCTGAATATGTTGCTACCTAATTGGAACATAACATTTTTTCAGTTTCTCTTGCAGCTAGATTTGGTCATGTGGCTGAGCCCTGGCCACTGAAATAAAAGTGCCAGCTATATGTGGCACTATTGGGAAATCTTCTCAAAAGGGAGAGTCACATCACTTCTTTTGCTTCTTTCTCCCCTCTAAAGGTGGGATGCAGCCAAACAGAAGGGGCCTAAGCCTTTGACCAGTCACCACACCACCTCCAGATTTCTTATCTGGATTTCTGGGCCTTTTCATTAAAGAAAAATAACTTTGATCTTGTCTGGAAAAGAACAAAAGAACAGATAAGGCTGGACTAGGCCCTCTGTCCCCACAGGGCCTACCTTCCCTGGGTTCCTTGCAGTCATCTCCGATCTGCTCATTTCCTCCCAGCTCTCCAGTCTACCTTACACACACTCTCATCTTGTCTTCCAGAGCCAGCCCTTAAAATCACTGCGCAAGCTGTTGCACCTCTCTTCAGCTTCCAATCACCCGGCTGCTGCGGATCCCCGCTTCCAGCCCTTAACAGCTCAACAAGTCAAAAATGCCTTCTCAGAAATTCGAATTCACTCCCTGAGCCAGGCCTCTGGTGGGACCAGTAACATCCGACAGGAGCCCACGCCAAAGGGCAGGCCAGCCCTTCAGCTACCAGGTCAGATGGACCCTGGTTGGCATGTGTCCTCTGTGACCCGCAGTGCCACAGAAGGGCCTTCCTACTCTGAACAGCTGGGAGCCAAGAGTGGGCCAAATGGGCACCCTTATAACAGAACAAATCGGTCTCGAATGCCAAATCTGAATGATTTAAAAGAGACAGCCTTGTAATGTGTGCTTGGGGCTAGGGTCAGGGGACAAGCCAGTTGGGAGGGGAGGGGAGGGGAGGGGCTGGGCTTAGAGGGTGGGGTGGGAAATGGGCTGGGCCAGGTGGTAAGCCAGTATTTTCAGCTTTATGAAGGTGTGTGCAATATTGTATGTGTGGAGCCACCTGGCTCCTCACAGCCACAAATGCTAGTCAGGGATCTTAGAGCCGCAGGAGTTCCTTAGGGATCCCCATCTCCACAGGTCTTGTGTGAGAATGGATAGAGTGTGCCGTTGAGGAAGAAGACATTCTTGCCAGTTTCTCCCCCTTACATTCCAGCTGTAGTGCAATCCCTGTTGAACTTGGGAAAGCCAGGACGTGTTCTGGCACTGCAAGGGAAAGAAAAATCCGTGTTGACTGATGCCCTCATCACAGATTTTTTTCTGCCTAGACTAAATGTGGGGTTTATTGTAATCCAAGAGTATCCCTTTGAAGGGTTAGCAGATGAACTAACTGTATGTCTTAAATTGTTTTCTAAAGTTCCATATTTGATAGGATTTGTAACATTTATTTATAATTAATTAATATTGTACTGTTATAATCATGCCTTTTATGTTAAATGTAAAGTTATTTTGAGCTGTTTGGAACATTGTGAAGCAGTGGGACAGCTACAGTAGTTTCTATAAAAACTAAACAGTAACATTTATATATTGCATCAGGAGTATTTTATTCTATATATAAATATATATATGATAAATATCTGTCTGTTTTATAAATATAATCACTTAAAGAAAGTATCGTTATGACACTCTGCCATATTTTTATACATTTGTAATATGAAGTGAGTATTATACTTCTAATCAAGGGAGTTGACTTGTGGCTATATGTGACTGTAACAGTAGGAAACTTGCTCAACTTTTAGGCCGCAGCAGTAGCCTCTAGACATGCTCCTTGGTAGCAGAGGGGATGTAGCATCTCCTTCTGAACCCACAGAGGAAGAAAGTGGTTTAGGCCGGTGAGAACTCTGGCAGGCCTCGTCTCTGTCCTCACACAGTTGGCTCCTCTTCATGTCCAGGGACGTTCCTTGCACCTAAGGGAGAACAGATCCAGGCTTACTTATGGGTCTTCGTACAGAGAATGTGCTCTTTTACTTAGCATTAGTATAGAGCGTTGACCAAAGATTTGCCAGTGAACATTCCTAGTCGCGAGGTTGTAAGAGGCCCCTGTCTGCAGATCTGGCAGACCAGCTCTGTGCTCCTGAATCCTGTGCAATGTACCAGAGACTCTTGGTTGGGGTGGGGGTGGGGGCATGAGATACATGTGTGGCGTATCTGTTTCTGAATACTTCCTTTGTTATTGCTCTTTCCAAGATATTTAAAAGGCTCCTGAAGCAATTCTAGATGTAGAGAAAATTGCTATATCCACATTGTCTTCTTGGGACTATACACATATAACAAGGTTACACACACACACACACACACACACACACACACACACACACACGGTCAGAACAGGACTTATCTTTCCCTCATTTGATCTCCTTCAACTCCCAAGTTCCTTCCAAGTGTCATCAAGGCCTTTGGCCAACAAAGGTTATAGCCCTGTGTCCCTGGGCCATCCTTGACAGAGACCACTCAACACCATCATCCATCAAGAGCATTAGATTTTTGGAAGTAGTCTCCTAGCAATAATATTTTTAAAGGTCCCCTCCCATTCCTCAAAGACATAACGTCTCAGTATTTATTACTTGTCCCAGGATTCTGAGAGTGTCAGCCCCTGAATCAAGTCAGCTGTAACTGAAATGTGCTGTTACTGTTCCCCCTCCCCCACGATTTTGAGAATCATAGCTCTGATGTTTATGAAGATTATAAAGAGAAAGTCTTAGTTTCTTTGAAGCTTAAATTGTGTGCATATTGCATTTTTATATAACTACTATAATGATGTGTATTGATTATATATAGAGGTCATTTTAAGGTGCTTTTTATTTAATTTAGTAAGTGTAATAGGCACTAAAATGAAACTCAACTGGGTACTATCATTGAAACAATTTGATTCAGACCAATAGTTTG
The DNA here is from genome assembly GCA_004027475.1 of Anoura caudifer. Classification (NCBI taxonomy): domain Eukaryota; kingdom Metazoa; phylum Chordata; class Mammalia; order Chiroptera; family Phyllostomidae; genus Anoura; species Anoura caudifer. The sequence continues at coordinate 85,761 of PVKU01003888.1, read as the reverse complement.
CATGCTCTTTGGTTCTTTTTATATCTTGTTTCTTTTACCAGTTCAGTACTGTTTGAGTAGCTCTGAATTCTGGCTTTTCCCAGGCAGCTGCTCAGTTATATAAGTGATGTGGACCCTTAGCAGTTTTTGCCTGGATACTAATGACTATAAAAGGGTGTATAACTCTTCTTTTTCGTACTAGATCTGTACCTTGTATTTTCCCCCTTGCAAACCAGAAACTACATTTTTTTTCCTCTGGAAAGACTTCTCACTGTGCTGTGCGCTTAGGAACTGCGCAGTCACATTGCCACACTGGCATTTGAGGCTCGTTGTCACCTAGCGGCTGGTTTCCCATGTTTTCATCCTTGTTAACACTGGGATCTCAGATGTTTGCAGATCATTTCTATTTCTGATGGTTCTTCAAAGAAGGGCTAGAATAATTGCCTTCTACCTAGAGCAAAGTAAACCTAACTGATGAAGAGTCAATACATACTTTTCGTACATTCCCAGATTTGAGCCAGAAAATATCTACGGTGTTTTCAACTTGTGTTTTTGAGGTAGCTCTTTTATCCTCTCCCCAGCTTTTTGTCCATTCTGACTTTTCATTGACCTTAGTGAGCTGTAAAGTGAACTTCAATCTGCATTTCTAGCAGGTATAATGCTTTTCCTTCTTGCACAGGGGAATGGGAATGGCCAAGTTTCCGCTCAAGTCTAATGGGCCCTCTCTTAGCTTTTAACTGTTACTTTCCTCTGTCGACGAACTATCGATCTGACAGGTTGCCACCCATGATAAGGACTTGATTTAAAGTCACAAAAGCTTGCGTTTTCTTTAGGAAGGGAAATTCTTATGACATCCTGTGTTCTGTTATCTGCCCTAACTTCCTAAAGAATAAAAAGGTTGAATAATGGCTTATGAATTACTTTGTTTTATGGAAGCATCACTGATGTCCTTCTGGAAAGAAACTCTGCTACGTTGTTTTTCTACTTTTGCTTTACCACCATCCTCATTTTTTCTCCTCAGAAGTTCTAAATGAACTTTCACTGAATCTTGCTTGGTCTACATCTGAGGTTTAGGCTTTCTCCAGAGCTCCAGACCAAAAGTACTCCACACCGAGGGGCTCAAGTGAGCTGTCTTTACAGCAGTGGTTCTCAACTAGGGCCGATTCTGCCTCCAGCATCATTGGGCTATGTCAGGAGACGTATGAGATTGTTACAACTGGGTGTGGTGGGGTGCTGCTGGCATGTAGTTAGTAGAGGCCATGGGTGCTGCTGCACATCCTACATGAGCAGGATCCCCCACAAACCAAAATGATCCGGCCCCAAAGGTCAGTAGTGTTGTGGTTGAGAACCCCGCTCTACTGTGTCCCATCAGTCTGCAGAGCTCCGCTCTGTCCTTGTCTCTCCAGGCTAGGAAACTGTAGGTATGAATTCTTCAGCATCTCGTTCTTTAAAGAATCTTCTGCCACTGTTTTCAAATCCTTGGAATCCTATTGTTTGTTTCTATTGTCTTGGGCCTGCTAAAAGGTGCATCCTTTAGGAGGAGACCAGAGTTACTTTATAGGTGTTTGAGAGCTTAAATTCTAGGTCAGCATCCTTAGAAAATCTTTCATAGAGCCATGATGCTTATATTTAGAAGTGAGCAGCAGCCTGGCAGATTGGCATGATTTTTACCAACTGCTCAAAGGCATCCGTGGCTTTTACTGTGTCTCCCAAAAGAAAATGTCTTTGTTTTTAATTTAAGTCACTTATTAGCTCTTTACAAATATTGGCACATGACAGACTGATTAGAAGCAAAAATCTCTGTATTGGTGGTTGTGACGTGGCTGTTATAGGAGTATTTGTGCTGTACGCTTTGGTCAAATCTGTTTTCAAACCTGCTTTAAGTCTCACCATAGGCAGTTGTACTTTCATTCTAAGCTCAGAGCTATGCTGGTTAGTTTCTAGTCACGTCATGTATTATAAAGTATGTTGTGGTTGTAGAGTTAGCCAGTTTCGCATGTTCCTAACCTGAAAATTAGTGGACTTCTCTAGGAAATGCTAGCCCGTTTTCCTGTCCCACCTCCTCTTAGTTAACCTCATAGTATCCTCACTTCTTAAACTAGTTTTTAGAGTAAATAAGGAAAAAAAGCCATTTATTTTCTTCTAGCTATGTCTTGAGAATGACTCATAAGTGTACAGATTTTTTTAAAGGCCAGAGGATTACTTTTCAAGTGCGTAGAAAGCACTGTTTATTTGTGTTCACCTAGGTCCTGGTGGTGACCCAACTTTTGGCAAGGGCAATTGCTCATTGCAGCATATTCCTAGAGCTCATCTGGGACTCAGAAACCTGCATATTCTCTCCCGATCAGAACATTTTTTCTGGAGAGCACAGCTTTTATATCTAGAAGTTCATTACTTCCTGCATTATAGTGGGATGTTGAGCTCCATGTGAGCACTAAGATCCACAGACTCAAACTTTGTGAACTGGGAATGTGGTATATGATACACTGAACCAAGTCAGAAAATACTGAAGTATTTCCTTACCTTCTTCAGTTCATCACTAATAAGGTGTGTAGGCAGAGAACACATATTTACAGTTAAAACCAAATGGTTTCTTTAAAAGGGGCAGCAGAGAAGACAGTACAAATGTTAGGTGTCCTGTTGCTAATCCCCAGGGCCAGAATCTCACAAGAAGATGCTCTCAGAGACTTAAAGGGCCAACTTACAAAGCAAAAACTTGTAAGTGGTTCTGATTTCTTCCTTTTGCATCTTGACCAGCTGAAATATAGAATATCTTGAGGTCTGATTCAGCTGGGTAAAAAATTCTGTCTCAGAAACCATGAGTCAATACAAGAAAATGAAGCTGTGACGGGACAAGTCCCTCGTCTGTCTGTATACACACAATGTGGTGAAAACAAGGTGGCTAGGAAACTCTGGGCCTGCTGCCCTAATCTACTCTATTTCTTCTTCTTTTAATTGAATGTACTATAAAAGATCATAAACTTTTGTGCCAAGTCAGTTACTACATGAATATTCATTTCCTGTAGTGCTTTGTTAATTCATCAGCGTTAGGCCTGGTCCTGACTCTAACCTTTTTCCACTCCGGGCACTGACCTACCTTTCTGTGTATTTCCTATAGGCTATTAAATATGATCACAATCTGCCTTGTATTTTCATTCATTAACTGTTCACTCCCAAATTTGAGGGAGGTTTGTCTTTTTGTTTTGCCGGAAAAAAAAATTGTAATAGTTGCACGTTGGATTTCTAGGGCCAGAGAGCTGCATCAGTGAAACCAGTTTCACTTCTAAAGCCCTTCATTACCTACAAGGTTAAGCTCTCTGAATCCCAATTGATCCTTGGGTCGTTTTTTGATCCTCCTTTGGAATCTGAAAAAAAAATCGGTCTCCGTGTTGTATGCAGGTTAGTAGTTGCCTTGTTTGCTACTCTTCCAGCACAGAGTATCAGGGAGAAAGAGGCCTTATCTGTTCCTCCATCCCCTCCGTTTTGACAGACTGCTAAGAATTCCTCAGGACCTCTTTTGGTTTGGGATTGTACTTTCCCAGAAGCCTGATGTGATTCATTTCAGGCATAGACAAGCTTGTCCTAGCGTTCTGCTTCAGGGTTAATCAGACAAAACCCAAGAATAGAAAAGGTAGATGCCTTGACTTTTGTCCCTGTTAAGGGATTAAAGTGTTTATCGCCAGAGTTGTCAAAAGCTCCAGTTACAAAGCATTCAGAGGGTCAAGAAAAAAAAAAGATGCTGTTCCTTCTGGAGAACTTCGAAGTTCTCCACAATGGCTTAGGTTTTCCAAAGTGGAAAGCAAAGTTTGTACAAAATTCATTTTCACTAGAGATACACGGTTGATTATATGTAGTCCTCTCAAGTCTATTTCCCTCTCCTTGTTTCCTCCTTGGTCACTGATGGAGTCATGCTGGAGGGGTAATGCTGTGATTGCAAGAAGTCAATTCTCACTGTAAACTTGGATTGATTAACAGAAACGATTAAACCGTACAAAATAGTGGCCCCTAATTCCTATCTCCAAGAATTGCTTTTGTGCCATTTTGAATTCAGGTAGTTATTCTGTATATAGTTAGAAGACTATTCCGAGCTTCTTCAATGTCTAGGAAGTTTGAAGGTGGTATCTGGGAAGACATAGGGCAGGGTGACCTTGAGAACCCCGCTCATGCATGAAAACAAAAATAGGGATAAGCCAGAATGATATAACATCCAAATTTGTGGTAGTTGAAGAATCAGTGGAAATTCTTAACTGCACAGACTTTATAAATCCATAATGCAAAGTGTAATTCCATACTTTTTACTGTGGCAAGGGTGTGCTGTGGTGTTAACCTTTTTAATTTTTGAATCCAAACTGAATTTAAAGTGTTGAATATTTAAATTCCTCACAAGCTAATTATGAACCATTTGTAAAGTGTTTATATAACTCTTTGTATCATGTGTTGGTACATCTTAATCAAGTTTTTTCTGGCATGTATTCCATTCTAAACTTCTGTAAAATTTCTATCGTTGCTGTAAATATTATACAAATATCTATTCCGTGGTAACCTTAATTATCAGCATGAAATGGTTCATTTTTACTGAGCACAATGTATTTTTGAATGGATCTTCCCAAATGTCTTTAATAAAATGCAGATTTTGCACTGACTGATGTGATTGCCAGGCCATCCCAGTCTTGAGCACTGTTGTCCCTCCCGTTTGAATAGCAAGCAGCTCTGCAGTTTGTTCCTTCTTTGTAAAGAACTTGTTGGAATTCAAATGAGGGATAATGGGCCTTTGAAGTTGGAATCAGTTTAAGGGACCGAAATTAATGTAAAGCAGGACAAATCCTGTTATTTAATGATGTTGATAATTTTTTTGTATTTATAAAGCTTTTTTCCCCTTCTGGCATTTTGAAAACTGGTTTCTTTTACACATGAGTGTTGTCTCCTTTGCATGTTTACTTGGTTGGGTCGGGGACGATGGGAAGAGATGCTAGCCTCCTGCTCGGTGCCATGGAGAAAACCAAGATGGACAGCTTAATAGGGATTTCTTTGTGTTGTAGAGCAGGGGGTTGGTAGACTTTTCCGTCAAGGGCCAAATAGTAAATATTTGAGGCTCTGTGAGCCATAGGGTCTCTGACTACTCAACTTTGCCATTGTAGTGCAAAAGCAGCGTTTGTAAATGATGGGTGGTGTGTCTGTGTTCCAGTAAAACTAGTTATAAAAATAGGCCAGGCACCAGATTTACTAACATGTTCTAGGCTTTCACTTCTGTCTTTCAAGATAAGAAGACCTACTGAGTAAATGTTCCATCAGGGAGGAAAGAACTTAAATTTTGTGGTACCATATCTAAATATTCTCTTTCTTCATCTCTCTAAACAAAGGATGGCAGCTAAAACCCAATGCTTGACATTCTTATAAGCCCTATGTCACCAACTTCTTAGCTCCAGGTTTCTCCTTAAGTCATGGAAACCTGTGATTTTTTTTTTTATGTTCACACTTACTATGGCTGAACACAGTGCCAAGTGCTTTACTTCTATTGTTACATTTACTTTTCACAACAGCACAAAGTTTTCATAGATGACGAAACTGAGGCCTGTGGACTTTACATTAACTTGCCCAAGGTAGCCAGCTAGGATTCGGAGCTGAGTATGTTCACTGTAAAACCTGCCTTTCAACGCTACTAAACAGTGTTTCCATGTGTAGAAACTCACATGGAATTCATACATAGGTGATTTGTGTACCATCTTTCCTCCCATCTCCCAGCAGCTGGTAATTGATTTAATTTGAGAATAGAACATTTCATTGAAATAAGTCACTAGAGGTCCGGAGACTGGTGAAGTGGTTAAAAGCCAGGATGTGGAGTCAAATTGCCTGAGTGGAATCCTACATCTTGTGTGGCTTTAGGCAAGTTACTTAAGCTTCCTATGCCTGTTGCCTTATCTTTAAATAGAAATAATCATAATGGTACCTACCTCACAAGGTGGTTGTGAGGATTTGATGAGATGATAACCTTCAAAGCACTTGGTAGACTTTCAATAAATACTAGCTATTACAAAATTATTGCTAGTATTTGTGCTGCAGCTGGCAGCCCTATGAAGTTGAAAAGGAGTGTCATTGAATTTTAAATGCCAGTAATGGAGAGTTCATTAAGCACATTAGATATATTTATCCTATTTGATCTTCACATCTGCCCTGTAAATTGTCCAAGTTAAGGACCATTGTAACTTGAAGTTACTTATAACTTGGAGCTACTCTTGGATCACAGGGGAAGCAACAGCCCTCATAGCTGTACATTTGCAGGCAGGCCTTAGCAATCGCATTCCAGGTAGACAAAAAGGGCTCCTGGCAGCATCTACTCAAAGGTTCACTTTAAATGTGCAATCTTCTGGGTTCCGGGACTGGATTCATAGTGGCATCTTTATTTTGAAATACCTTTGCTTTGTCCAAGTAACCTCCTCCCACACTGAATACCAAAATCAGCTCAGACTTTTTTCTTTATCCTGGCAACACTTACTGCTACTTTTTTTTTGTTCATAGCATTTAATTTAGTTGTTTTAAAATCTCCTGCAATATGTTATGTATTTTTTACCACAGTTAAAAAAAATCTCTAAGTGCAGGCCACACTCTAGCATTTCTGAAAATAAAAGTAAACATGTTAACATAAGGTAATAGAATGAGTTCTTGCTATACTATATATATTTTTTATTGGGTTTTCATTTAATTTTTATTGTATATTTTTTCATTACCATTTAGTCCCCTTATACCACCCCCAAGGAATTACCACACTGTTGTCCATATATATTTTTTAATTGAAAGTTCCCCCACCATACTGCAAACATAGTTCATGTGTTTAATAGCAAAATTCTGTTAGGTTTCAGATGTCCCTCAGTGAAAGTTTTATTTTTTATACATTCTGTCATTAATTCAATGAAGTAAAAAATTCATATGCTGATGTAAACAAATTACCTGCAGATAAACATTTTATGGATTTCAGTATCTCATTGTTTATTAAATTTTGAAGTACTGAGTAATTTCCAGTGTGAAATCTCAGCTGGCTTCTTTGCAAAAATTGACAAGTTGATCCTAAAATTCATATGGAAATTCAAGGGACCCAGAATAGCCGTAACAATCTTGAAGAAGAACAAAGTTGAAGGAGTCACATGTTCTCATTTCAAAACTTACTACAAAGCTACAATAATTAAAACAGTGTGCTGCTGACATAAGGATAGACATATAGATCGATGGAACAGATTGAGTGTCTAGAAATGAACTTTCATCTTTATATCAGTTGATTTTTTTTTCAGTAAGGATGCCAAGGCCATTCAATGGGAAAAAAATAGTTTTTCAACAAATGATGCTGGGAAAACTGAATATTCACATGTAAAGAATGAAGTTGGACCCCTCTCTCATACCATATATAAAAACTAACTCAAAATGGATCAAAGATCTAAATGTAAGAGCTAAAACTATAAAACTCTTGGAAGAAAACATAGGAGTAAATCTTTATGATGTGGATTTGGCAATGGTTTCTCAGATATGACACCAAAGACACAGCAACAGAAGAGAAAAAATATTGAACCTCATCAAAAATTTAAAATGTGTGTTTCAAAGGACTCCATCAAGAAAGTAAAAAGATAACCCACAGAATAGGAGAAAATATTTGCAGATCCTATGTCTAATAAGGGAATTGTATCTAAAATAAAGAACTCCTACAACTCAATAATAAAAAGACAGCCTAGTTTTAAAATGGGCAAAATCTGAATAGATATTTTTTTCAAAGAAGTATACAAAGGGCCAGTAAACACACGAAAAGATGCTTAGCATCATTTATCACGGGGAAATGCAAATCAGAACCACAATGAGATACTCGTTCATACACCCCAGGATGGCTATAATAAAAAAGATAGTATGTGTAGAGAAATTAGAATCCTACTAGACTGCTGGTGTGAGTGTAAAATGGTACAGCCACTTTGGAAAATTGTCTGACAGTTCCTCAAAGTCTGTTAAAACAGACTTACCATGTGACCTAGCAATTTACCTCCTAGGTATGTACCCAAGATAAATGGAAACATATCTGTACCAAAAGTTACTCACACTTATTCATAGCAACATTATTTGTAATAGCTAAAAACATGGAAATAATCCACATGTCTAGCAACGGATGAATGAATAGTATAATGTGGTCTATCCGTACAATGGAATGATAGTGTGCCATAAAAAGGAATGAAGTATTGATACCTGCTACAACATGAACGAACCTTGAAAACACTGCTAAGCAAAAGAATCCAGACAGAAAAGACCACATATCGTGTATGATTCCATTTATAAGAAATGTCCAGAATAGGCTACAGAGACAGAAAGAGATCAGTGGTTGCATAAGGCTGGGATGGGCAAGTGGGTGAGGGGGGGCAGTGATAGCTAATGGATATGGGGTTTCTTTTTGGGGTGATGAAATTTTTAAAAAATCAATTGTGATAATGATCACTCAATTCTGAATATACTAGAAGTCATTGAATTGCTCACTTTAAATGGGTGATGTTTGTATGGCATGTGAACGCTATCTCAATAAAGCTGTCATCAAACAAAAATTTCCAACATGAACAATTATTTGGAGAACTTTTTTCTCTGCCTCTCACTGTTTCATTCTTTTTGTCCCTTAATTTGACTTTCCTCCTGTATCTGGAGTGCCAATTGTAGAGAACCTGAACTCTTAGGCTTTTCTCTGACAATACACATCTTGATAAAAGTTCATTCAACTTTCCTTCTCAGGGTGTCCAATCCGGCATTCTTTTCAAAATTCCTTTGTCCGTGTATTCTAAGACCAAAGAAGGATTTTTTCCCCTACCCTGAATTGATTTGTTTATATTTGAGAGAAGATAGCACAGGGAAAAGCACTTTTCCAGGTTCAAGTATTCAGCATGGGGAGTAGAAAGAGGCTGGGTTAAATATGAAGTCATTCTGCTAAGCCCAATGACACCAGGGAAGAGATATGGGGATTTGGGGAGGCTGCCCACTCACAGACAAGGTGAACGTGATGCCCAGTCACTTGGCTTGGCATTTGAAAACAGTAACTCAGAGAAATGGGCTGCAGTGCATCGGGGCCAGGATAATCTGCAGTCTTGTTGGAGGGTCCCCATCCTCTGATTCCACTCCCTCTCAGTTTCTACTTTCAGATCTTCTGCTGCCCACTCACTGTGTCATTAGCCTTTCCCTGGGAAGCACCTGAAAACTCAGGCTGAACTATAAATGACAAGGGAAATTCAGACTGTTGTCCCCCAAGCTCCCTGCTTAATGAGCTTCTCCGGGAGGGGAAGGCCTGGCCTGTCCTAGGCCTGTTCCTTCCCAAGGAGGTTGCAGTATTAGGAATAGGCAGGTTTGTGTGTTGCAAGGCAAGGTGGCAGAAGTTGGAAGGTGGGCTCACCAGGGATGTCGCCACACCTCCCTTAGGACATAGGTCCTGACCGCTTCATACAAAGCTTGATGGGCCTCCTCCACGTAGCCAGTGATACCTCTTGGGCCAACTGTTTTCAAAGTGTTAAGCTTGTTGAAAACTAGCCATAGATTAAGGGATAGTCTGGTGTGTTCTGGTCATTTGGAATTCCTAAATACAGGAAAATTTTGCTAGTTATTCATGCAGCCTGTCCTATGAATTCACCTAAATAGTGACCACAGCCTAGGATAATTTGCCTGAATGGGACATAGCATGGAGCTGTATGTAAGGAGAGCTCTGGAACCCCCCAATCTCTGTGAACATAGGGGTAAAAGCTCAGCAGGCGAGGCCCTCCTACTTGGGGTCTTTGGTCATGTGTGGCTCTCAAGAGAAAGGGACACGGACTCACATCCACTGTACTCATTTCCACCACCCAATCGCCCTGAAACCTTTCAGTCTGTGTACCTGGTGCTCTACAGTCCTAAATGGCCATGATTTAATGAAAACTTAGCTAAGAGAAACTGCAAGCTTGCTCCCCCTTTGCATTCAAAGCCATGCTTTGTGAAACATTATGTTCCTGTTTTGAATATAGTAAAGCAAAAGAAATTATCAGGGCTGCTTTGTGTTCCTCTGGGACTGCACCTTTTACAGTGTCACTGTGACAAAAAAAAAAAAAAAAAAAAAAAAAACCGCAAGAAAACAGAGCAGCAAATTACCCCTGCTAACTTAAGCTTTTGTATGAAAGTTGTTTTTAGGGACATTTTCTTTGTTCTTATTTTCTTTGGCCCTGAGTGGGGAATATGTTCATTTTTCTTTTCTTTTTTTCATTGAAACTGGAAACCAAATCTTAAAAAATGAAAGAGAAAGAAAGAAAGAAAAAGAAAGAAAAAAAAAGGAAGAAAGAGAAAGATTGATTCTCTACCCAGCTCTGCATTGAAGAGAGCTTGTAAAATGTAGCCCCCATTTGTCAGGGTGGTGTGTCAGGGCCCCCCGCCCCCCGCCCCTTTCCTGCGGACTGCTCTGCACCCTCGATCCATGGCAGGAGCTGAGCTGCGCAGGCATCAGGTGCACTTGCTGACACACTCCAGCAGCTCCATCCGGATGGCAATGCGGACATGCCAGCCCAGAGGGATCAGTCGGATGAAGCGGGAAATGATGGGGGGCCGCAGCAGGTTCTGGACTGTAGAGGTTCTGTCTGAGTTTCCATAGAAGACCTAAAGAGAATGGTGAAAACCTGTCACTATCACACCAGGGATGGGAAAAGGAAGTATGATTCTCATCTGGAGCTGGCCCCAACTTGTAACTGGAAAATCTCAGAAAGTGTTTAAACTACAGAGAATTTGCAGATGCCCCACAAAATCTGACCTTGAGTGGTTGTTATCACCTACACCCTCCAGGCCTCCCTGAGTCTGGGGACATCTAGAACTGCATTGTCTAGTATGGTAGCCAGTAACTACATGTGGCTATTTAAATTTAAATGACTTTTCACTTCCTCAGTCACACTAGCCACATACGGTTGAAGTGATTAGTGGCTGCCACATTGGACACTGCAGATAATACTTCCATTATTGCAGGCAGTTCTTTTCGATGGCACTGATTTTTTAAAAATACCTCTTGATTCTTGTCACCAATTTTGTGTTTTAATTCTTTGGATTTTTAGGAATTTTGAAAATGATCACATCACACAAAAGGAATGTTCTCATGTTCCAAAGGTATCCAAAGTAGGGCTCAGGTAAAAACTTATGAGTTGGTTCTGCAGTTGTAAGCTAAAGCTTAGTGGTGTGTCTCTACATTGATGTAAATGGCAAGTACTTTTTACACTTGGAAATGTTTTTTTAAAAGAAAAAGGCAAAGTAGAAGGAAGGTTCTCAAAGAAGGAGGGCAGTGTCCAGAGAAGATCAAACGAGGGCTTGTTTTGTTGTTTTCAGGATATAACATGGCATGATTCAGTAGGTGGAACAAAAGCTGTAGTGGGTGTTTGGCTGTATTTCCAAAGAAATCATTCTTTTCATTCTTTCCAGAGTCATAATGTTCTGCCCGATGACACCAGAACATTTCATTCCCTTCTGGTATTACCTTCAAAACATCTGACTGCCACATGGGCCTCACCCACCCATGATCTTACCTTTCATCCCAATAACAACACCCCATATCCCTTTATCCAAGCTGTTTGCCCTTGAACCTATTCAAGTCAGAAGCCAGGTGAAGCGGGAGGAGGGAACAGGCTCTGCCACAATGCGCAAGTGCCTGAGCGTAGTGCTTCTTTGCAAAGAACCATCAAGACCTTCACAAACGCAGTGCTTGAAAAGAATCACCATATCCTTTTGAAAAGTCAGTAAGAACAAAAATAGAATAAAATGTCCAAGTGTCAAGTTGGTTTTATCTATTGTGTTCAAACTCCTTAAAGTCTCAACCCATGAATGTCTTGCTGTATAAATTGCCATCAGAGAGTAGTACAAAGCCTTCAGGCTTTCCACTGTACGTGTCTACTTAACCTGTTTAAGTATCCAAATTAACTGGAGGAAGTCCTCACAGGCGAAAGGGAAGTTAACACTTCCAAACAGCTAGGAAATTTTTAGTTCATCATAAATCTACATTATATGCATGTGTATCTTTTTATATATGTATAGGTATAGATATAAAAATAGATAGATATAGATTAGATAGAGATAGAGAGCCTATTGTTTCCAGTCTATAGTGAACAAGAGCTGGGTCTTGGTGCTCAGAAATTACTGCCTTACGAAGATTTAAGGGTCATTTGTGTCTGCACTGCTGGCTTCATTTTAAACATTTCTGTAGTTTAGCGGCTAACTTGTTCAGTTGTCAAGAGCTTGCCAGCTGTCAGTCTCAATCAATAGTAAGAAGAGGCTATATCTATATCAATGAACCAGGACGTACCTGCATCAGTAATAGATCAAGTCAGACCTATGCAGCAGTGTTCAATGATTCAGTGAGTTTGGAATAGTCCAAATGGCTGTTTTTGATTATTCAAGCAACTATATGCTGATATGAGAATTCAGACAAAGATTTCTTTTGCATGCAAGAGTGGCACTCATTCACAAACAAACTGCTAGGCATTGGGGATACAACAAGAAAGACACCTGTCTTGGTGTCAGTGCTCTGACAGAAGGTGGCAACAGGAACATAGGGACAATGGCAGGAGGAGAGTCCCAGATTATGAGCTAAGGTAGTTTTGGGTACACCAAACTTACCCGGTTGTTTCCAGTCTGGTCCTTATAATAAATCCAGTTCAGGCTCTCATCGGTCCTATACTGCACGCTGTATTTGGTCATCCACTCATCAATGTCACAGCGACCCTGGGTGAGGATCCCAGAAATCACCTTGACCTCCTTCAGATCTATCTGTAACCACTGGCTGCTGTCCTGGAACTTGGAGAGCCAGGCGCACCTGCCGGGAACACAGAAAATCACCAGGAGCCTTTCCCCCTGAGTGCCTCAAAGAGCCTGGAAGCCCTGTCTTTTGAGGGGATGCTAGCACCTGAAGAGCCCCTGCTAATCTTGGGCTGAGCTGCAATCCATGAAGTACCCAGAGGCTAGTCTCCAACAAGTGCCCAGCCTCTGTGATAGTTTCACCATTTTCTCTCTCCCTGCACCTCCACCACCTGAGGAAAAATTGTGACATTCAACTAATTTGTCAAAGAAATCCCGTCAAGTGTAGCTGAAATCACCTTTGGGGTGTAATTGAGCATGTCTCTCTTTAATGCATGGTTATTGTGCCCACCAGCCCCTTCCCTTTTCATTAGTCTGTCTTGATGTTTCTTTCATCATGAACCTTTCTTTTGTTTTCTTTAATTTCATTCTCTTCATACATATCTGCATCTCCTTCAGGTGCTGTCATGCGTGGCTTATAGGGAGTGTCTACCATGTGCAGAACACTGCTGAATGGCTCTGAGAGGGCTTTTGACAATTAAAAACTAACCAACCTTGATGGAAATGATTTGGTTTTTAGCTATATCCCTCACAAATTGTGGAAACCTATAGCTCCCCCACTTTTATTGCATATTAATTAGCTTCTTGGAACTCAGTTCTTGGCTGCTTTCTCTTCTAATTCCAGACTTGCTTCTCGAGCAGTTCTGACTTTCTACTTCTAGCCCAAGCCTTTTCTAAATTCCAAATCCCAAGAATCAGTTGCTAACTAGACAGCTTTTCCCAGATGCCTTGGATCATCTTAAATGAAACAAGTCCAAAAGTGAGTTCTGAATTATCTCACCCCAACCCCTCCTTCCACTAGTCATCTCTCTGAATGCAACCCCTGTATTCCCAGGTCTTCATGCCAGCAATCTGAGAGCCATCCTTGGCCCCTTCCATTCTGTCACCTCAAACAGCCAACCAATCTATGGGCTCCATCTCAAAGTGTCTCTCAAAGTCATTTACTTCTCTCCATTTTGCTGCCACCACTCTAGCCCTGCATTGTTGCCAGGACTGCCACCACAGTTTAACTAGTCTCCCTGGATTACTCTTGTCCTGAACTTAACATCTCTCCTCACAGGAGCCAGAAGACTTTTCTATTAACACAAATCTGATTGTAATATTCCCCAACTTCAAATGTTTCTCTGACAGAGTCTGCTAATTGTCTCCCAATAGCCTCTACCCATCTCCCTTTAGTAATAGAACTCCTGAATTTTAGCTGGGCAAATGGCCACCAAGCTAAGATTACATTTCCTAGTCTTCCTTGCAGCTAGGTGGGGCCATCAGACTAAATCCTGGTCAATGGGATGTGGTCAGAAGTAGCTGAAAGGATTATGTCTGAATCCTTAAAGGAAAAGTGTGTGTACTCTGCTCTCCTTTTCTCCCTACTGACTAGAATGTGGATGTGACAATGGAAGCTACAGCAGCTGTCTTGGGTTCCAAGATGGAAGTTCCATGTTAAGGATGACAGAACAAGGTAGAGTCTGGACCCCTGATAGCATCCAGCTGCTTAACAACCCTAGATACCTAATAAAATGTTTAGATGAGCAGGAAACACACCACTATGTTGTTTAAGTCTCTGTACTTTGGGGTTCTTTGTTATAGCACCACAAAGCTGTATTCTAACTAATGTACTTTCAGGGGCCTCCCATGATCCCTAAAATGAGGACCACAATCCTTAATATGACTTAAAAGGCCCTGCATGATCTGACTTCTGTTTGCCTCTTCAGCTTTACCTCACCTGTGCTCTAACTTTAATAGCCATCTTTATGGTCCTCATCCATGCCCTTAAGGGGTCTTTCCTACTCAGGGCCTTTGCATCTGCTGTATCCTGTGCCCACCCTCCTCCCCTGGCCAACTATAAGTCTCAGGTTATATATCTTTTCCTAGAAAAGTCCTTCCCTGGTGCTTCAAATGGACCAGATCTTTCTTCTCCATCTCCTCTGCAGCATACATCACACAAAGTGATCAGTTGTGTGATAATGTGCTTTAGAATCCTTTTACCACTCTAAACTGTGTGCTCCTTAAAGGCCAGGACCTTACCTTCCTTATTTAGTGCTGTATCCACAATCCTTGGCGTGTGGAAGGTATTCAATCAATGTTTGTTGAATAGCTAAGTGCATTCTGTGTCACTCATTTATTACAGAGACCTGCTTTTTCAAGTTACATGGGAAAAAAAATCATCTGAGCCACCAGCCCTGCTTACCCAAAGCCTTGACTGTTGAGCCGGGCCTTGTTGGCAGTCCATGATGAATACCAGCCCACATACTGCTCAGGGTTGGAGCAGGTGATCTGGTCTTGTGTAACCTCTCCTGACTCGAAACCTAGGGGCTTGTGATAGGGGCATTCTGGGAAAGGAAAAACAATGCATATTGAAACACTGGATTATATCACAATACCCAACAAACGCAACATGACTGAAATGAGAAATCAAACCTCCCCCTTTGAAGATGAAGAAGAGGAATTGTCATAGAGATTCATGACATTTGTAAAAGCAGAGAAAGTGGTTCTAGGCTGTGGGGAGTGGTTGAGAAATAGTTCACCTCCTCCGCAAACATAGAGACCTAAAAACCAAGAGGTTTGCAGTGAAAGATCATACTTAAATGCCATACTCTTTATTTTCCTCATTAACACAGATTTGGCCATCCTGTATGATGACATCAGGGTCCTTAATTGTCCTTGGGCAGCATATGAAGGCAATTATACGGAAAAAAAAAAAACAATGGTGACAGGCAAGAAGGGCAATTATATATTGAGACTGCCTTCCCACTTGTAAATTGCAGTGTTCTCACTAGTCTAAAGGAAGAAAAAAAAAAGGTGAAATGTGCCTGTTGAATAAAGAACAGTTGAAAGGAACTGCTTTTCCCGAATAAGAATAGCTAAAGCTCATTCTTAGATGTTAATTGTCTGCTGCTTCTCATGTATTTCCTCTCACATTTAGTGTTAGTTTACCTGGTCAGAGACTGCCAATTACCAACCCAGTATCCATTCTTTTTGACTAAAATAATGGATAACCCAGTATCCATTCTTTTTGACTAAAGAATCCTAATTTTGTTGGGAGCAGATGTTGCCAGCTAAAAAACCAACCTTTCCCAGCCGTTCTTGCAGTTAGAAGTCACATGACACAATTTCTGACCAGTGAGATATAAGAGGATGTCTGCTGGGGATTTCTGATCACGTTTTGCCTGACCCTTCTTTTTAACTCTTGCCTAGAAGGAAGACCTAATGCCTGCTGCAGCAGTAGCCATCTTGCACCATGTGGGTAAGGCTAAGAGAACTACAGCGATCTCAGCCCTGATATTGCTAAGCACATCCCTAACCCCTATTTACCATTAGTCAAAACAAAGTTGATTCAATAAGCCGCTATTGAGGGGACCTCTTGTTTTTAACCAAACCCAGTTTCTACCCAAATTTCTATAGAAAACAAGTGATAACCTTATGCAAATACATTCTCCTAGTTTCCCAATTGTGAATGATAAACTTCAAGTAAGGTAAATCAAATTATTTTTTCATATGTAAATTCGGCTTCATATTGAAGAGCTAAATATATTTGCTGGGGCATTATCACCTTCCACAGTAAAATGAAAGCTGAGGCCTTTGTAGAGAATAATTTTCAGAACTCAGTAAAACTAAATGAAACATGCAAAAGCTTGATTGCCATCCTGCGACTCCAGAGTGCCTACAGTGACAGCCATACTCTGTCCCCGGAGACTGAAGGCAAAACGACAGCTTCCAGCCTGTGACCAGAGAGGCTTAAACACCTTTATACCCAATGCACCAAAAAAAAAAAAAAACCAGGTTAAACTCCCACCAGTAGCTGTAGCTCAGTGAGGCTGGGAATGAGGGGACAGCATTTGTAGTTAATCAAGGGCACCTATTAAAATGTCCATTCCTGGGAGAGGGAACATGAATGCTTTATGGGCTACATGCTCATGACTTGTGTGGCCAAGTCATCAAAGGGGCATGTTAAGAATTCAGTTTCTAGGGTTCCACCCCCAGAGTGGCCAATTTTTAGGAAGCACACTTTCAAAGTGCACTGTGGAAACCTTGGCCTGCCAGGGAAGGCATTTTGTTGGCTGATGGATTCAGAGGGCCTAGTGCCCACGGCCTTGAGGGCTCCTCCACCTCCTCCACCTTCCTCTGACTTAGAAGACAAACTTGTGCCACCAGATAGAGGGGCAAGGCCCTAGTGTCAGAATGCTGGGTTTCAGTTGGGCCTTGGTGGTCACTTAAATTGTAATTCTGGATGTCTTTAAGTCCCCTCTATCTGGAACCTTCCTTTTCTTGCCCCAGGGCCACCAGCTTGGAGGAAGGAGACAGAAAGGAAGGAAAAGCCATCACCACCTCTCCCAAGAACTTTATTCTTGGCATTTTGATCTTTCTCTGTTCCCCTTCATATCTCTTTTTCCATTTCTTCCCAATTATCCCATCTTATACTCCGGTTTCTCTTCAAATCGTATAAATCTTTCACCTTTTACTGATTATCCCATCTAACAGGTAAGAGTGTGATGGGCCCTAGCCAGGTAGCTCAGTTGGTTAGAGCATTGTTCTGATACAACATGGTTGCAGGTTTGATCTGCGCCCCTCGCCGTCATGGCACATACAAGAATCAATCGATGTTTTTTTTTTTTTCTTTCTCCCTCTATCAAATCAATAAAAAAAGTGAGTGAGCTGTAGATATGCAGGGATCTGGCCAGTGCCAATGGCCTTGGAGGCCTGTGAGAGCTTGTCCAGACATAGATCTTGCCCACGCTCTCCAGGGGAGGTGATGATCTCACTATCTCCATGGTTTCAGCAGGCATCTGGGAGCCAATGCCTGACTCCCAGACCCTCTGACTATTTTCCATATGGATGATCCAAAGATGCTTTATACCAATATAGCCAAAACTGAGCCCTTCAGTGTCCAAGCCCCAAGCCTGCCCCTGTCCAGTGCTCCTGTATCAGGCATTGATACCTCCAGCTACACAGCTGCTAATCCATGTCTTGTGCTCTGCATGCTGTGGAGTGAACTGCACTCAGGTTTCTTTATTATTTTTCCTGACTCCTCCTTTCTCCTGCTCTTCCTCCTCCTCCTGTGGTCCTGGCTGAGCTCCCTTCAGGTCCTCATGCAGGCCAGGAGGTCTTCCCTTGAGGCTGTTCCCTCTGCCTGTGACAATCCTGTCCTCTCTTTTCCACTTTCACCTCTACTCATCCTTCAGATCTCTGCCCACTTTCCCTGCCCACCCTGAGCTGGGTAAAGGATTCCAGGTGCTGCCTTTCCAGGCACCCTGCACCTGCCACTTATCCCTCCTCCTATGATTATATAATTGTCAGCAGCCTGGTCTGTCTTGCTCACCATTCCATCCTGTGAGCCCAGCAGAATGCCTGCACATGCTAGGCACTGTGTAGATGTTGATTATATGGATTGATGAGGAAGGGATGGATGAACAAACATCATCACCCCCTCTTGGGTGGCCACTGGGAGTGAGCAGAAAAAATGGCAGAATCAGGAAGGAGTGAGCTCAAGGAGGAAGTGGAAGTTGACTGGCCCAGAGAATTCCCACTGGCCCATGTTTATACTCTCTATACTTGTTTCACTCTAAAGCACAAACCTGCATCTTCTATGGCAGAAGTGGCTCTTCTGAGCAATGATTTGATAATTAGATGGAAAAAAGCATATTCACAATGTGCCTAATCCAGACTATGGATACTTAACATATTAACCTTTCTTATTCAGTAATTTCTCAATTTCTAGGTTTGTAGGCCAGAAATGCTTACAAAAGATATTTAACCTAAAGGGACATAAAGACAGTTCAGGGACAGTCTTGTCAAGAAAGACATGAGTATTATGTACATGTATTAGACTTAAATATGTCCTGTAACATTTACAGAAGAATAGAATGTATAATTTAATATGATATAGAAATATACAATTTGGAATAAAAGTAAAACATTGAGTCATTGGATTTCTTATTCTTTGATGCCTTCCCTACCCTATTCCTGTCTCTCAGTTTGCCAGGGTAGTCTTGGCTCAAAGGTGTTGAAGACAGACCTTTTAGTATTTTTAATAGTGTTAAGATGAAGATTAGGAGGCCATAATGCACCTAGCCTTCTGCTCTATGGGTGGAGCCCTTAGGTAGTAAGAGCCAGTGTGTACCTGGGAGCTCCTTTTTGGGAGCTATGAATGACCTTCCTGTCCTTCTGTGCTTTCTAGGCTCTTCATCCCTCCTAAATCAGAGTCTGCAGGAAGCTTTGAATCACAGGGGCCATGGACACTGACCACCATTCTTGAAGTTCCAATAAGGATGTGAGGCACTGATGGGCAAGTGACTTCTGGAAGGTTGTGGTTAGTCCTGCTGCCCCTAATCATGTCTTTCATGGAAAAATCAATTAACGCCAATGAACCAACCATTTAACACTAAAGTTGTGTTTTTTTCCTTCTTGGGAATATCTGTGTTGTCATAAAAACAAAATAAAACAAACAAACAAAATCAGTGGAGAGAGAACAGGTAAGCTAAAAAAATTCTGATTTCAGAAGTTCCAGTTCATGGCAACTGTGTAGGAGAGATAGTTTGGGGGACCAAGGTCATCTTCACGTTCCTCAAACACAAGGCCCTCTTCAGCTTCACAGTCGATTGGGTCAATGAATCCAATCCACATAAATAATCTCCTTTCCATTTCTTCTAAGAAAGAACTTCCTCGGGATGGAATTCCAGTAGGCCTCCTATCTCTAGTGAAGAGAACATTTGTTTTCACTAAATGGTGAACTCCTCCAGGGTGGAGACGATGCCTTCATTTTTGTCTCTCTATCAGAGTCTGGTACATAATAGGCAAGTGATAAAAGAGGGTGGAATTCTAAATGGATTATTAGGAGGGTGCTTCATTATTTACTGGGCAGATCTATCAACACAATTGGCTGCAGGAGCTCCCCTGTCCAGTGGGAAAAGCCCATGGAACTAAACAGCGCTTACTGCTCTCCTCACTATGCTCTCCTCACTATGGGGACCCCACTGTGCCCTTCCATGAGATTTAGTTCAGAATGACTTCCTACTCCTTCAGTAAGTAGGAAAAACGGAGGCAATAAAAGCCATTGTAGACTCCCTCCTTCTCTCCCCGACAATTAGCTATTTTAATGCAAATTTAATGAAATAATGAAGAGAAGCTCACAGGCACACACAAACCTGTCTCTCCCAGAGCTATTATTAAGCGATTATGTAAAGTGAATGACTTTACTTGGCACTATGTAACCCTGGAGAGGGGTGGCAAGGACAGTTTCGTGCCAAAGAGACTCTGAGCCTGGAAAGAACTGAAATATTTGTAGGCTGCCCCAGCCTCTGAAAGTCAGAGTGTGAGCTCTTAGGAGGCAGAGGAAAAGGAGCTCCAATTTGCCATAGCAGCACAACATGCTTTAAAAGCCTCATCTGAATTATTCCTCATAACAGCTCCTTAGAGCAGGGGTCAGCAAACTGTGGCCCATGGGCCAAATATGGCTCACTGCCTGTTTTTGTAAATAAAGTTTTATTGCCACACAGCCAGGCGCATGCATTCACATATTGTCTATGGCTGCCTTTTGAGCAACAATGACAGAATTGAGGAGCTGAGAAAGTACAACCCAGAAAGCCACAAATTCTTATTGTCTGGTCCTTTACAGACAAAGTTTGCTTCTCCCTGCCTTAGAGGAAGGCAGGCATTCTCAGTCATCAGGCAAGGCCGTATTACACTGCAGAACATACCACCCAGAAATTTCAGAGGCTTACCACAACAAAGGTTTAGTTTTCACTCAGGTGACTTGGCCATTGTGGGTGGGAAGGGGGTTCTGCTCCCTGGCATGTCCCCCAGCACCCAGGCTGAGGGACAAGCCACTTGCTCAAGCAGGAAAATGGAGAGCTGGAGAGTTAAGTACCAGCAGGCCTTAAATCCCTCATTTCGGAAGGGACACCACTCACTTTGGCAGGAACTGCTCATAAAAGCCACCCGACTGAAAGGGAGCTGGAATGAGGGGGAGCATGTGGTTGTTTGGTGGGCAATGGCTATCCATGCATAGCAGTATTGCCTGCACTTGCCAGAAAAAGGCCAAAGTGGGAGTCCCAGTGTTGAAAAGTGATACAGCCCAGATTCCAACTCTGGTCTTTCTGGCTCAAAAGCCGAAGCTCTTTCTCAAAACTCCCTGCCACCTACCATTAATTTATTTTCAATTAATCATCTATTAATATCTTTCATTACGTCCCAACTTACCACGTCACCCAGGCCAAGCAGAGCTCCAGGAAGCTGTTCTTAACAAGGACATCAGGTCACTTTACTGAAGCAGTGGCCATGTGAGATTTGAAGCTCAGAGGCCTTCTGGAGAAAACCTAGAGCTTGGCATTTGGGAGTGTTAATTCAGCTGGGCCAAAAGAAAGGAGAAACAGGGTATTCCCATGGATACCCCAAGGGTCTAGTGCCCCAAGGAGAGGGGATACTTACCCGGTATGCAGTCTAAGGAAGTGGTGCCCACAGACCACAGGCCATTGACACCTCCTTGGCAGTCGCACTTGCATGCTTTGTGGTACCAGGGGTCCTCGGCCTCATCCTGTGGGAAGCCAGAGAGGCAGGAGTGTCAGAAAAGTCACAGTCAAAGGTAACTGTGCTCAGCACTACCAGAAAAGCCTGTGTTCAAAAACCTTGCTCATTCATTACTATTCTCTGTGGCTGCTTTCACACCACAACAGCACAATTGAGTCATTAATCCATCTTTAAAGCACACAGTAGCTGTTCAGCTTTCAATGTAGCTAAACAAGTGTCTGCCACTGTGGGTGGCCAGCTAATAATCTCAAAGACACACCCATGTGGGGGCAATATACGCTCCATTATAAATGTTTTCAGGAGTTTGGGGAGACCCAGTCCAAGGTCAGGCTCCTCACGTTCCCTGGAGGTCCCTTTTGGGGATCCAGTTTTAAAAGGTACTGGATTCAAGATTATACCATCTGAATTAAGACCTGGTTTACTTGTGTTTACTCAACGAAACATGGAACTTGCTTGATAAAATGTGCTGTTGCCACTACCACAAAAAAAATCTTCAAAAATTACATTTCAAAAAAGTCATAGCCCTATAAATTATTTTTGGCTAGGGAAATTTTCAAAAACACTATTTACTATAACATACCTCAGTAGATGATAATCCCAGCGTGGCTGAGCAAGAGGACAAGAGAGGAAAAAATAAGTTAAAAAAAGAAAGAGAAATTCAACAAAATGATTCATTATATGGAAAAGTGAAAAGAAGTCATATAAAAGTTAACAAAGCCCCCTCTGGAAAAAGTCAAACTAAGTAACTATCTGTCAGCACCCACAGATGCTGAGAAGGTAGACACAGGAAAATTAAACAGAAGGACAAGGAAAATTATTATTATTTTTGTTCATTATAGAAGTTTGGAAAATACATGAATATATCTATTTATCTATCTATCTATCTATCTATTTATTTTTTACCATCAAGGCAATACTATCAACATCTAAGTAAAAATGGTTCCCATCTTTTTTCTATGCATATTTTTAAAAACATATTTGAGAACCTACTACCTAACCAATATTTATGACATTCCTTTTCCACTTAACATTAACAGTGTGAGTTTTTCCCTTCGCTTATTGACTTCATCATCATCATCATCATCATCATCATCATCATCATTATTATCATAAGCATCCCTAGTATCTGCCCAATGTGCTGTTCAGGAGCTGATTTTCAGTTCCTCCCACTGTGACACATTTAGGTAGCTTATTTAGGCTTAGGACATTGTTTAGAAAATCCATTTTAGGTTTGCCTATTATGTACAGGAAATATTTAACCACAATCACAGTCTAAATACCATATAAGTGATGTGAGGAAATTGAAAGTGTGCAAAATTTCACATAAAGCTAACGTGTAAACTTTTTTAATGGAAGGGTAGATAAAGGGATGCATGCACAATTAAATAGGAAAAGAGTTTGTATATATTACTATAAACTGATTGTTTAAAGTTGCACTGTCCAGTGCCATTGCCCCTAGTCCCTTATGACTATTTGAATTTAACTAAACTAAAATGAATAAAATTAAAAATTTAATTCCTCAGTCACACCAGCCATATTTCAAGTACTTGCTGGCCTGGCCACGTGTCACTAGTGGCTGCTGTGCTGGACAGCACAGGTACACAACATTTCCATCATTACAGGAGTTTCCATTGGACAGCACTGGTTTAAAGCACCAAAGTGCCACTTCTCATTTTCAACAAAACAAATACCTTAATTTTTTTTCTGATTATAAAAACAACATATACCTATATATAAAAATCTCAGCCCTGGCTGGTGTGGCTCAGTGGATTGAGCACTGGCCTGAAAAGCAAAGGGTCACCAGTTCAATCCCCAGTCAGGGAACATGCCTGGGTTGTGGGCCAGGGCCCCAGTGGGGGGCATGCAAGAGACAACCACACATTGATGTTTCTCTCCTCTCTTTCTCTCTCCCTTCCCCTCTCTCTAAAAATAAATAAGTAAAATCTTTTTTAAAAATCTCAAACAAAACCTAAGTGTAGACAGCAGGAAATAAAAGTTCCTCCTTAGCCACTTTCCTATCTAAAAATTAGATCTGATGCCCCCAAAACACTTTCAGATTGTTTTAGAAAGTAAAGGAATGGTCTCATTTTTGTCATCACAATTATAAACCTTTTTTTTCAAATTGTGCCTTTATTTAAATAATACATATTTACCACTTCTACAGCGTGTCCATTGTGGGCCTGGCATTGTACAAGGGCCTGGGCCTTCTGAAATGGAAGTGTGACTCTCTGCCCAAAATGGCTTGAGGACCCAGGAAAAGACAGACCATGGAATGATGCACATGGTGACTACTCTGCTGGGTTATAGATAGACTGCAGTGGGAGTCAATGGGACATATCTTCTAGCCTGGGCAGATTCAGGGCCACCGCTAACCTGTGGTCACCAACTGCTGTCTCTCTTGGGCCCTCGTCCACTGGTTATTCATTCCTATACTCCTTGATCTACCTGCTATGGGAAGAATTAACCCTCTCAGGTAGCAGTGAAGGTTGGGGAGCATCATCTTAGTAGGAGGCCAAGCCCTGTGCTGGCAAAGGAAATTACCAATGACTTCTTACTTTCACATTCAATGGGCTCTTTCCAACACTGAACTATGTCTTCATGGTGCCATGTTGGGTGCTGTCAGTCCCTTCCATCTTCTCTTAGCTTCCATTATGCTGCTCACATATTCTCCCTCCACTCTGAATAATCCTCCTCGGTCTCTCTTGAGAGCTCAGCCTCCTCTCCCCCATCATAAATGTTACTAAACCCAAGATTCCAACACTTGCTTTGAATGGATTACTAGACATCTCTATGTAAATGTCTCTTACTATGTAAAACTGGCCCCAACCAAGTGTCAGCAAGGTCTGGGGCAACCTGAATTCTCATATGATGCCATTGGGGATATAAATTAGTATATCCTCTTTGAGAAACTGCTTGGCAATTTATACCAAGGCTGGACATACATGTGTCCTATCAACCAACAATTCCACTTCCAAGTTTTTATCCACCAGAAACACATACATATGTTCTCCAAAAAAACAAAAATGTACTAGATTATTCAAAACAGCAGTATTTGTAATAACTCCAAACTGGAAACACTCATATGCCCATCAAAAGTAGAATGGCCCTGGCCAGGTAGCTTAATTGGTTAGAATGTTGTCCCCACATGCCAAGGTTGTGGGTTTGGTTTCCCCATCAGAGCACATACAAGAATCAACCAATGAATGCATAAATTACGGAACATCAAATTGATGTTTCTTCTTCTTCTTCTTCTTCTTCTTCTTCTTCTTCTTCTTCTTCTTCTTCTTCCTCCTCCTCCTCCTCCTCCTCCTCCTCCTCCTCCTCCTCCTCCTCCTCAAATCAGATAAAAATTCTAAAAGAGTAGAATGGATGCCTGTGGTAGACTCACACAGTGGAACACTATATTGCAATGAAAGGGATGATTTACAATTCTACAGTATGCTGTGTCTCACAATGTTGGGTGGAAAGTCAGATACTAAAACGGACATACCAAGTGAATCCATTCACCATGTATAAAAACAAGCCAAAGTAATCTGTGCCACTAGACATAAGGTCCTGGTCATACTTGGGTGGGGAGTGACATAGAGGAAGCCCAGATAATTGTGTCTGATGACATCCTGTTATTTGATGTGAGTGCTGGTTACTTGTTTCATGGTGAAAATGGATTGAATTGTACACTTACCTATACTCCTCTGTATGTCTATTATACTTAAATAAATGTATGTAGGTTATATATCACAAAAAGTCCGTTTAAAAATCAAACTTGTTATCTTTCCTCAGATTGTTCTTTCTCTCTTTCTTATCCTACTGAATGGCTCCACCATCTACCTATTATCCCATCCAGACACCTGGGACTCCTCCTAGTTGCCTCTTTTTCCTAACCCCCCACCATCCATTGTCTACTAGGGGGCCTTCTTTCCTCTCCACCCCACTGCCACTTCTTATTTTAGACGCAACCCTCTCTCCCCTGGATTCTCTCCTTGCTAAAAAGAGACCTTGCCTCATCCATCCCCCATGTCACCAATGAAATGGAATGCAAACCTGACTGTGCCACTTTCCTGCCAAACCTTTTGGTGGGTCCCCTCTGCCAGGGTCTGAGTTCCACGTCTGACGTTTCATAGTTGTATGACTGCATTTCTCCATTTCCTCATTTTTAAAATAGGTAGAATAATGTGTTTTTTAAAGGAGACTGTGGTCTATCTCCAGCCTACCTTTCCATATTTATCTTTTGCACTGTGTACTACCTGTAGTTCATCAAATGTGCCAGGCTGTTTCTTGCCTCCATGCCTTTGTCCATATGATTTCTTGGCATCAAATGCCTTCCCCCTCCCACTTTTCTGGCTGCTTATCCCCTTCCTTATGAAGAAGACTTTTTCTATCCCACATGTAGAACTCACCATTTGCTCTGGCCTTTATGTCCCACCTCATTCTTGTCCACAGGTTTATCTAAGCACTTATACAATTGTAGAAATTGATATAAAAGATAGCTGATAATGACTGGTCCCAAAGCATTCATTCTTTTTTTAAATATTCATTGAGCATCTACTATAGCCCAGGCCCAGCTTCAGGTGCTGGGAATATAAGTAAACAAAACAGGGAAAAACACCCACCCTCATAGAATTTATAGTCTAATATAGGGAAGTGGGAGAATAATGAATGAGCGAATGAACTACAAAGACCCTGAGGTGGGTAGGTGCTTGACACGTCTGCCACTCATCAATTTTTCAGGGAGAGATGATGGTGGCATGGCCCAGGGTGGTGGCAGTGGAGGTAATGAGAAGTGGCTGGATTCTGACTGTCTTTGGAAGATGGTGCCAATAGGATTTGCAGACAGATGGTGTGGACATCAAAAACATGAGCTATCCAAGGCCTGAGTGACTGAGAGAATAGAGCTACCATTTATCAGAGGAGGAGAAGGTTCCAGGAGGAGCAGAGATTTGAGGGTATTAGGGTGGAGATGTTTCATTTGAGAGGCCAATGGGACACCCAAGTGTTGAGGTTGAGTGGGCAGCTGGCTGGAAGCTTCTGAAGCTCAAGGGTAAGTCCAGCTAGGCTTGGTGGCACCCTATGCTCCTTGCAGTTAATGTGTACATGAACCCATAGCCTCACTCCCTCAGCTGCTTCCCATGTGCTGCACAGCAGATGAGTATTGACATCTAGTTGATTTGGGGATTGTTAATCCAGGAGGAACTCAGCAACATACCTGTCTTCAAGAGAAGCTGCAGATGGCCGAAATGCAGAAAAGCCTTGTCAGTTAGGTAAACTCAGTTGTGCCAACACCCTCTTTGGGAGGACCAGAGGTGAGGTGAGTGGTCATTGACAGCAAGTCCTTAATAACCAAATCAATTTGGTCCAGAGGCTGTGTCTGTCCCTGAAGAGGGTCTATACAGCTGCAACTGGGCAAAACCAGAGTTCAAATGAAGCTCAGGACCTGTCCAGTGGCATTTGCATTACTTGGGTGTCAGAGCAGGCCCTGGAGGGGCCCCACATTCTGCAGAAACAAAGCAGAAGGTAAAAAGGAGAGGTTGGGGAGGTCCTGCCACTGTCTACCTGTGGAGAGGAAGAGACCTAAGAGGAGGCCTGGTTTCAGAGCCACTTCCTGTGTTCACTCAGAGGTTGGGCAGATCTCTGGAGTTTTCCATCTCCATGGCTCCCCTCCTCAGAAAGCATTTGTCTGCATGCAGCCTGAGGTTCTGAGGCACCAGATCCTTATGGAAATGAGCAGAGAGAGAACAACAAGCATTTTACAGGAAAAGCTGTCAGCAAGGGAGCAGCAATGTGGCTGCTGTAATCCCCAAAATGATTAATCGCCAAAAAAAGCTGTCGAACAAAAGCAAAACCATGTTTGACTACATCTTATAATACCAACCTTTAAAGGAAAAAAGAATAAAAGATTTAGATGATGTATGTGATTTTGTATTTTTCTCCCCACTGGCTGGGGTTGTTTTTGAGATTCCTCTACAGATTACGAGTTTCCACTAGAGCATCTGAGACGTCTGCCACTCATCAATTTTTCAGTCATGCAATAAGGGGTCATTCAGCCCAAAGGGCGACTCCATGGGGAAATCCTTGTTCCCACAGAAAGGAAATTCAAGGCATACTTATTTCTTGAAATGTGCCTTGGAAGCCCAAGAGGAAAGGTATGCATTAGATGTATATAGGAAAGATTATTTTAGTCTCTTTGAGTGGATATCACTAAATACAGAGCTTTCCTTCCCATGGAAACAGATGAAGCTGGGGAGAAAAGCATAAAATTATGAATGATAAAACTGTAACCAGCTTCTAATCTACTTGAGAAACAATAAGATGGGAGAAAAACATCAGGTTGACATACTGTCCCTCTCAGTGAAGAAGAAAGAAAGAATTTGCTTCTGGTGTGTAAGTGTTACTATTTTAGGCGACAGACATATTCATGGGTAAATGTTGTCTGTACCTGCTTCAACACAAATGAACCTCAAAAACATGCCATGTGACAGACAAAAGACCGTATGTTGTATGATTTCATTTAAATGAAATATCCTAAATAGGCAAATCTATAGAGACATAAAGTTGATCGGTGGGGGGAGGGGGAACTGGGGGAGGGGGGAATGGGGAGTGACTAATTAATGTCTACCGGATTCTTTTTGGGGTGATGAAAATGTTCTATAGTTAGATTGTGTGCTCCGCAAATCTGTAAATATACTAAAAAACATTGAATTGCATACTTAAATGGGTGAATTTAGTGGTATGTAAATTACATCTCAAGCAAGCCGCTTTAAAAAAAAAAAACAATCTGTTGTCCCTGATGGTTGACACACCAGCAAAGAGAAAAATCACCTGTAAGATGAATCTTGGTAATTTTTTTGGTTTTCTATAATAATAGCCATGGCCAAGTAATTGACTGATATAATTTAATAAGCTGGATGCTTTTTTTAAATCCTCATTGGCATTGAATCAAAAATGTACAATGTAAGGTAAATACAAGCCTGCTTCAGTTATAAGACATAAGTAGTGCTTTACTCTGATGATTAGTGCATTCCCAAATGAACCTTCATCTAATGCATAAGTGAAGTCAATCCATTTACCTCATTTCACTGTAGAAAAGAGCCACTGCCACCGTGGAATAGAAACAGCAAAGAATAAATTAGACAAAGAACCTTTGTCTTCAGGTTCCCAATGTGCAATAGAATACATCTTTCCCATGTGCATTGTGCCTTATTCCTCCATCTGAATTGGAAGCTGATTCAGTGCAGTAATTGCGCCCTGTATTTTTTCTTTGTCTCCTGGAGCATCCCTCTAGTTCAGGGTAAAGCACTGACAATTTTTGGCTGACTTCTTTCCTTCCATGCTGTGTGAAGGTGGAGAGCCTTGGTTAAGTGGATAAGATAAATTAAGCTTCTCAAGCCTACCCACTGGACCATGTTCCATTCCACCTGGACAGATGGGGCTCTCTATTTAGAAATTTCTGGAGCTTCCCAGTCATGCACAAAGATTGGTAAGCAATAGAACAGAAAAGAATACAGTGCTCTGTGCCTTCTGACAGCATGTCTTTTATTCCCCAAATGAATGGGTCTAGTTTAAAAATGAGCTGGTAAACTTTTATAGGGTTTCTTTGCATTTGGAGGGTCACAGAGCAGGGCTGTTAGACTTAGCATGTGTTTGGCCTGTAGCAGGTGCTTAAGGGCAGGTTCACAGAGAAAAATCTGAGGGTGAGCCCTGTGGATATCTGAGAACCAGGAGTATTGGGATCTAAGCCTTGAAAGGCTGTAGATTTTCTTGCTGAGGAAGGGGCAAAAGGGCAAACAACAAAACCACAAAAGCATCTTAAATTGCCGAGTTACTGGGACAAGTTGCTGACTCTTAATTGCAGAGGGAAAAAAACAGACAATTAGTCTGAATGATCTCTACTTAGAAACATATTTGGGTTTGCAAAATGACATTGGGATTATATCTTTACAAGCCTTGCCAAATACTAACAGATGTGACTACATAACAAAACTCATCAGATTGGGAAATCATGAAAGCAAGTACTCTACCAATAAAACATGAGAAGCTACAGAGGAGAATGATTTAAACCAGGAATTCTGAGTCTATGTGAATTTTGTCATGTCTGCCTACCGATCATTTACAAAGTAGAGAGGCCTCCTCCTCCCTGCCCTCTTTATTTATTTTCTATTACACACATAAATACCCAATGGCCACAGAGAAGATCTTTTGTTCAGACTGAACCTAAAAAGAAATTCTGAGCTGATGGGTCCTTGAGAGTTGAGAGAGACATGAAAGAGTATTATTCCAAAGATTGAATATTTCAAAGTTGAATTGGATGACATTTGAGAGATTTGCCTTAATTCTCCTTATTTAAGCATATCATTCCCACCAGGACCATATTTAGTAATTTAAAAATAATTGAGTGTATTGAGTCTTTGGGGGTTTCTGACTGTCAGTTGGATTATTCTTTCTATTAGAGTCCAGTGATACTCGGCCTGTTATGTTAATCCATATTTAAACTAGGGTGACCTCATGTCTTGCTTTGCTTGGGACAGTCCTGGTTTACACCTGTTATCCCAGCAGAATTATTAATAGCAACCTCTTCTACTCTCAGCAGCATCCTGGTTTGGAAGATTAAACTCTGCAATCACTCTAACTTTGTCTCCTAAAATTTTTCAAGAATATGCCACACTTTCCTACTAACTGTTGCAATTTATAGCTATTTTATACAATTTCTGACACCCTTCCTGACCCATTTTAAGCATCCTTTGAACTTCAAAAGGCTCCTTACAGGATCAGAAAGCCAAAGGGTGAGACAAAGAGAACCGTATCCACAGAAAGACAACTGTTGTTCATAAATATCACATATTAATTAATTAACATGCCTTGCTAACTAATAGTATTATGATTATTTAGGTTGCATTTCTGTAATTAGCTGTATCATTAATTCAACTTATTAAGTATTTAATGAGTGCTAATGGTTGGCTAGCACATACATACCTTCATAGCCAAACAAAAGTAAAAACAAGAAGCCTTCTATCTTGCGTAGCATTCTCCCCTTGTCCTTGGCCGCAGCTCTATGTTATCCAAGTGGAGAGCTTCCCCAGTAGCAGGAGCTTAACTTAAGCACTAGCCTCATTAAGCACCTTATGCATTTAGTTCTTAGGGCTTTGGCTGAGCCCCACCAAGTTAACCCCCATATTACCTGCCTCAACAAGGAAGTCTGAGAGAAGAATCTAATGTCAAGTGAAGTTGGTTTAGTAAAGGAGAATATTAGTTTTATTCTGTCTTTAAATGTAAGGGAAGCAGTGGAGAGAAATGGAAACTAGAATTAGAAGACCCAGGTCTTAATTCTTTCTCTGCCATCATCTAGTGGGTGACCTTGAGCAATTTCCTGCCAAGTAAGCACTAACATCCTCCAGTTCTGTGAAAATGACATGGATTCCCCTCTTAGAAAGCAACTTGGCATCAGGTTCATCATACCTATTCACACTTGGGAAAAAATAAATTCGGGGGGGGGGGAAACAGTTGCACAAAAAGATGTACGTTGCTATGTTATTTATAATAACAAAAAAATGGAAAGGCTGTATGTGGCCAAGGTTGGAGTTTCAGAGCAACAAGTATGGTTAAGAGCAGATTCCCAAGCCAGACTGGATGCAAATCCCTGCTCAACCACTTGTTATGTGACGTTGGACAAGTTACTTAAGGTCTCTAAGCTTCGACTTTCTGATCTGTAAGATAATGATAATGTCTACTTCATAGAATTAGTTTGAGACTTAAATGGCTATATCTATATAAAAGGAGGAGGAGCCAGGTATCTGTCATGACACTTCTGCAATAGAAGCATTTTAAAAAGAAAGAAAATACAATTTTTTAAAGAGGAAAAGAAAGCACCTCGTTTTTGCTTTTTATCTTTTTATCTATATAATGGCTATATATATGTATGTTCTGGAGATCTTTTTCACAACAGTGTGAATATAATTCACATTACTGAATTGTACACTTAAATGGTTAAGATGGTAAAAATTAAAGTTAAAAGTTAATGAAGTGATTGTAATAACAGGGACAATCATGTGTCATACTCTCTAGTTAGAAAGGGATGCAAAAATACGTACTGTATGAGCAAAACTGTGTGGAAAAAATGCAGAGAGAAAGACTATTTCCCTTTCCTTTTTTAGTTCTTGGCCCCCACTGTCCAATGTCAGCCCCCAGGACCCCAGCCACTTTTCCTTCATTCCTCCTGTCAAGGAAGAAAAAGGCTAACATTAAAAAGATAATAACAACTTCTTAAAATGAAAGCATAATGAAATAATAAAGAAGAACAAAAGAGAACTAGAGAAACGTTCAAACAGCATTTATTGGGTGTCTACAAGCCTAACATTTACTCTGTACTGTGTATGGATTCATTAAACAGATGAAGGTCTATTCAACAAACTCTCGTGTTGTATTTAAAAGGAGTAAAAAGGAGTATATTTTATTTTAGTTTTTTAATAAGAAAAAGACTATTTTCCCATTCTGTGCTTTAAAGTTTAATGAAAAATTAAACATTTAATAATAATAATAATAATAATAATAATAATAATAATAAACCTTTAATGTTTGAACATCAAAGAACTGTGGTATTGCCAACATTTTATTTGGAAAGCTTTGGGGCCTGTTCTGGCTTCTGGGGAAAGGGCCGCGCTGGGTGCTCTTGCTTCCCTCCAGTGCCCAGTTTTCCGAGGCTGCCCTGGAGCACCTGAGGAAAGGTGGCGGGGGTAGGCTCCAGCGGGCCCGGGATGCCCTTCAGACTACGACACTGCCAGGCCCCCACCTCTGCTGTTTTTCAGTTGGGGCGATGGCTGCCGGGATGGGAGGAGCCGGGTATCTGTCACGACACTTCTGCGATAAAAGCATTCTAAAAAGAAAGAAAATACAATTTTTTTTAACAGGAAAAGAAAGCACCTCGTTTTTGCTTTTTATCTTTTCTTCCGGACCCCTCAAAGGATCTTCAAAAAGAGGAAGCGAAGAAAAGCTTCAGAGCTGTGGTTCCACTGGGGCTCGAACCCAGGACCTTCTGCGTGTAAAGCAGACGTGATAACCACTACACTATGGAACCCTCGCTGGAAAGCGGGGTGTCTTTCATGAAGTCATAGTTTCGGCTCAGCGACGCGTCGGCCTATCCGTTATAGCCCCGCCCCCGCCGTGGCCCCGCCCCTTTCACAGGATTCTGCCCCAGCTCAACGTTTAGAATTCTCCCCGCGCGCCGAATTTGCTCTCCCTGCGACCGGGTTTCCCAGCAGCGGACAGCGCTGCCCAGCTAATCATCCATCCCCAAACTTTCCCTCGGCCGGGGCGTTGGCGAGGCTGCCCCGGCGGGCTGGAGCGGACCTTGGCCGGGGCACAGACCCTTCTGGCAGCTTCCCTCAGCTGGTGAGGGGTCCGCACTTTCCCCATTTTCCCCACGGGCACCCTGAGCCGCTTCTGGAGGTTTGGAGGGCGGACAGGAACCCTATTGGGAGCCAAAGATTCAGGCAGCGTGGGGTCTGGTGCGGGCTGAGGAGGTGGGGGTCACTTTTATATCGGCATTTATTTTGCCAGGGTTGAAAAAGGCCGCTTGGTGAGTCGGCCTCTTGGCCCAGAATGTAGGCTCCCCTGACCTTTTCCACAGCCTTCTCCGGAGACGGCCTAACACTGCAGGACTTGTCTTTGCTCTCGAGTGGGGTAGGGTTGGGGTGGTGGTGTAGACGAGCCATCCCCTTTATGGATGGGGGCGTGTGTGAAGCAGGAGCAGACACAAAATTTGAGGGACCAAATGCAAAATAAAAAGTGCTAGGCCTTTTGTTCGTAAGTTATTAAGAATTCCAAAAACGGTAACCTCAGAGCACTAAACCCATGAACCTGGTGCTGTACTTCCAGAACTGTGGTCCCTATAAGGTGCTGGGACCCTTCATTACAAAAAGTACATGTATGGTTTCCTTCTTGGTTTTCATTGTCAGTGCCATTTATTCGCATCCCCCCGACCCCCGTCTCCGCCCCTATGCCTCTGGACTGATCTTTGTCACCAGCGTATCAAACTTGAGAACCACTTAAAACCATTGGGAGTGCATCTTTTAAGCGCCCAATGGGACATGGTCGAAGGCTGCCGCTGTCTTTTCCCCTGGCTTCTTCCTCTGAAGCTAGCAAAATACTTTCTGCTAAGAATACTTTCATAATTATTGTATGAAAGCAACCCTTCAGCTAACTCCGTGAAAGAAACAGGTGTGTGAAGGTGCACTAATCTAGGGGGCATAATTTGGGTTCTAGTCCTCTCTTGGCTACTCACTAGCTGTGTACTCTTGAAGTAGTCATTTCACCTCCCAAGCCTCAGTATCCTCCTTGATGGAGTGCATGGGTTGGACTAGACATCCCCACTTTCCCCTCTGGATCTAAGTGTTACCCCAACTTTCCAGGTGGGAAAATGGAGGTAGTAAGAGGCAGTCTTAATGAGTCTGGGATGCTCAGTGATAAGCATCTCCCACCTGTTTACAAACTGCTACAAGTTCAAAACAAGCCTGCCAAAAATTGGGCCTAAAATTATATTGTGTTTTTGGTTTGTGTCTCTAGGGAATGCTTTGCTCCCCCTCAGCTTTCTGTCTGCCCTGGCTAATAAGGGTGCGCTCACCAAGTGCAAGCTTTGGTCTAGTTCCCACATGTTCACTCCATGTGTGCCTCTGAATCTAGTGTGCCTCTGATGCATGCAACACAGGGTTCTGCCTTTAGTGAAAAACTCTTCTTTCTTTTCTCCATTTTGACAAGGAGGGAGACTTTTGTTCCACTCCCTGCTGCCCTCCAGGTATAGTTCCAGTCTCTCTAATTAATGAAGTACAATATGGTTTACAAAGCACTTTCACATACATTCCTATGAGGCAACCACAGCAAATATTGCTATCTCTTTTTCAGCCGAAGAAGTTGAAGCCAAAGATATTGAGTGCCTTGCCTGAGTGAGACCACTCTGCTGGTGAGTGGCAGGGCTGGGCTCATTCCTGGTCTTCTGACACCTAAGTGATTTCAGGAGGCCCATGTGTACAAAGACTACGTGTTTTTCCCACAAGAGTGCCATGGTCTCTTGTACTGTTTTGTATGGATGCCAGTGAGGAAATGGATACTTTGTTATCTTTTGTAATTTTTATTTTATATTACTTTTTTAAAGATTTTACTTATTTATCGGGGAAGGGAAGGAGAGAGGGAGAGAAATATCAATGTGTGGTTGCCTCTTATGCAACCCCTGCCAGGAACTGGCCTGCAACCCAGGCGTGTGCCCTAACTGGGAATTGAACCACGAGCCTTTGGTTCACAGGCCCGCGCTCAATCCACTGAGCTACCAGGGCTCTTCTGTAATTTTTAAATGAAATCCCCAAAAGCAGGAACCAAGAACCTACAGAAACAACTGTTGATGAATTTCCCTTGGAACCACCAGAGTCTTGGGTAGTGTCTGAGATGGCCACAGTTGTGCCCCCCACTTCAGTCTGTTCAGTTGGATTTGTGAGGCTTGTCACCCCCAGGTATGCCCATAAGCACCTCAACAACCGTAAGACAAATACATAAAGTAGTCAGTAAAGACTATAAGTCACTTCAAGGTTTGTTGAGTCCTCTGATTTCTCATGTGTGCAGTGTGGCTTCCCCAGCGTTTGGCTTGCAGTTCCAAACACAGCTGATTTAGGAAGCTCAGTTGACCTGGTTTCATTTAGAAACAATTGTACTATGTCTTTCAATGAGTACTCAAGTATTTGCTAAACAAAGTGAGTCATTATCTTGGTATGATAGAGCTCACCTTATTTTTCCCCTTTTGCAGCTCATCATGTTCAAAACATTTGAAACTAGTCTATTGGAACGGATATTTGTTGCTTGATTCCCTCTGTCTTCTTACTCTGCTCCAGTTCTGTGGTCACTTTGATCACCCATTTGCTTTTTCGTTGCTTGTGGCAAGACCACAGTGTGCTAAATTCAACTTTCTCCCTATTCCACCCCTGAATGTGGCCCCAGGAAGAACACACATTCAGGCCTATGGGTTTCATAGTCAATTCCTGACTGCTTACCTCAAGTGACCCCTTGATGCAGCCCAGAAACATGTCCACTTCCCCTGACCATTCATTGTCCACCTTTCCTAAAGGGCAGTGTCATATCTTGGCTCCCTAAACTTCCTGTACCTCCTTCCCCAATCTTGCAGCTGATGAACTTGCTTCCCATTTCAGTGAAAAAATGGAAGCAATCAGAAGAGAGCTTCTACAAGTATCCCTCATACCTGTCCACCTTCCTACATCTGTGCCTTTGTATACCTAGATCCGGGCTTTTCCTCTAGATCCACAGCTTTATTGACATTTGAGACTGGGTAATTCTTGGTCGTGGGGAACTAACCTATGTATTGTAGAATGTTTTACAGCATCCCTAGCCTCTCTACTCACCGGATACCCGCAGCACACCTCCCTCAGTCATGATAACCCAAAATATCCCCTGGGGGGACAAAATCTTGGGAGCTGTTGAAATGACTGGGGGAGGGGTTGCCATGACTGGGGGAGGGGTTGGGGCACTACTGGCTTCTAGAGGGTAGAGACCAGAGATGCGGTAAAACATCCTGCATTGCACAGGACAGCGCCTACCACAGAGACATACCTGGCCCCAAATGTCCATAGTGCCATGGTTGAAAAATCCTGCCCTAGACGAATTGTCTACTTTCCCATCAAAACCCAGCCCTTCACCTGCTTCTTAATGAGTCAGAGGCAACTCCATGGCATGTTACACACATACTATTTTGACATTGTTTTTAATCTGCTCACCAGCTACAGAGGTACTGCCCAGTCTTCTAGTCCCCTGATTAAGATTTATTATCACATGTCTCTAATATGTCTAGAAGCACAGTGTTGGGGAGTGTGGGAGTTTTACAAAGAAGTGTATGATATGGCCTCATCTCAAGGAGTTTGAAGAACATTAATTAACCCAAAGGAGTAATTTGTTACAAGAAGTTAGTGGCTGATAATGGTTTTATGTAGTTTTCCTAACTTAGGATGTTACTGGATTTTAATTAGACCCTGTCTCCTCTCCCTTAAAAAAGAAACTCAAAAGTGGAGAAGGCAGAGGGGAGGGGGCATGGTGATATGCAGAAATCTGCCTACCTATAATCCCCCAATCCCCCCCCAACACATTCAGTGAGCTTAGATTTGATAGAGACAGCCACTGCATGGAGAAAAGAGATGAGCTCAAAATACTTTGTCTCCCGCTCCCTTATTTCTCTGTCTTGAGATGCCTCTAGTTTTTAAAGTCACTCTTCTGGGACTTTAAATGAGCACGGAACAATTTAGCCACTCCCCACTCCTACAGAATCCCACTTAAAAGAAAATGTCTGATAGCGGTGTCTAGCCAGTGGTAATTGGTGACAGAAATGAAATTGGCTACTCTCTCCACTTCACCAACACTCAATGTCCTCTTTAGATTTTCAAGTGGATTCAACTGTGCACACAATGGGACTTGCCTCTAAGCCTGATGGGAAGATTTCAAGAGTGGTGCAGGTGTTAAACCAAAATCATATAGTGTATTTTTATTAGTAATTTTGGGGATACAATTAGGGTATAGTCTGAAGGCTATATGTAATAATAAAACCAAAACTAATTAGTAGGTTAACTCAGAAGCTGTCTGAAGACTAGTAGCTTTCCTCTGCTAAATCTTGTGAAAATGAAGTGGATTCTATTTTGTGCAGATTGAGCAGGCTGCCATGACAACTATCTGAATATTACTTCAGTATTAGTCATAGGTTTCCAGTGTCTGACTGTGGGTCCAACATTTATACTAAAACCCAGATGCACATCTATTCCTAAAGGAGTTCTCCTGAACATATTTACAAAAAACAGAAACTAGGTGGTTTAATTTTAATTTTTATTTTTTGGAAGAGAAATTTGAATAAATTTACACAATTGCAAATTGTAGATTTTATTGCTGTTCTTTTCTTTCGGAGAGGTGATTTGGGTATGAATTTATGATGTACTTGACTATAGATTTGATTAAATAGACACACTAGAAGAGAGTTTGGAAAGTTCCCCTCAAAGTATGTGATCTTTATGTTAAATTCTTCTTTTTTTTTCATCCAACAGTATCAGAAGAAATCTGTGGTTGCAAGTGACAGAAGATTCAGCCCGAACCGAGTTAGTAAAGCCAGTCTCAAATGAATCTGACTTGAAAATTCCAAAGGTAAAATTTTATCCAGAGGTTTACGATGGAGAGCTAAAGCTCCATTTGCCTGCCTTTCTCTTGGTCTACCTTTCTCCATGTATCAGTTGCACCCCCTAGACTGGCTCTCTTCATGCTAACACCTTGCTCAGAGCACCACATTTGGGGGAAGAGTGAGTTCGTGCCCCAGCGCTCTCTCCAGGAGCTCTGAGATTCACTGGTATTGCCTGTGTCTTTAGCTACAAGGAGCTCATGGGAATGTTCCCTGTTGCCAAAAGAGGATGTGCTAACTGCCTTAGGCCTAAGTTATGTCCTCATCCCTAGACAGTCACTGTTGCTTTGGAAGTAGGTTCATGCTAATTGACATAAACCCATTAGGGCCCACACTTGGAGTTTGTGTGGGGGTGGTCAATCTCATGCAAACCACAGGGTTGAGAGTAGGGAGAGGTTGATTTCAAAATGGAAAATTGGGGCATGATCGCAAGAAAATGGGGGAATATTTATTAGCCACCTGGTTAGGGTCCAGAAGGCTGGGAAAATAATAATAATAATAATAATAATAATAATAATAATAATAACAACAACAACAACAACAACAACATTTATTGAATATCTATGATCCCAGGCACCCAAACTGCTTTACAAGTGTATTAGAGAATGTGTTTGGCTGCATGTAATAAGGTAAATGAAGTAGCAGAGACTTAACACAGAGGGTTGGTTTTTATCTCATGTGCTGTAACACCAGGAAAGAAGCAGCTTCACATTGTCATCATGTCTCACCCTCCTCCCATGTTTCTGCAACATCATTCATGTCTGGAGGTTCTTTTCCTAATGTACTCAAGAGGGCTACTCTACTGCAGGCAGTGGGTCCTGGTTCCAGGAAGGATGGAGGAAGGGCAAAGAGGAAAGGGCTCATGACAGCTGGTCTGGTCTTTTTCAGGAACATAGCTTCTCTGAGAGCTTCAGTCAGTAGATTTCTGCTTATATGGCGTTGGCCAGAACTGTGCCACACGAGTAGCCCAAACTGCAAGGAAACCTAGCAAATCAAGTTTTGTTGGCTAAACCCACTGCCACCTGGAACAAAATTTTGGGGTTTTCTTGGTAAGAAAGAAAGGGAGAATGGATATTGGCTAGGCGACGATTGTATCAGTGGCTGCCACACTGTATTAACTCATTTATTCCTTATATCAACCCAATGTGGTGGGTACTATTACTGTCCTGGTTTTCTAAGAAACAAGCACAGACAATTTGTGTAATTTTCCCAAGCTCACACATAGCTGCTAAGGGATGGAGCTAGAATATGGCCCCAAGCTATGTGACTCTAGAACCACATTTTATTAGGTTCCCAGCACATTCTGGCCCACAGGCTAGACCACATTTCTTCTCTAGGATGTCCATCCACTCGGAAATTGTAGGCCTCTCCTAGAAATGTAGTTAATGTTTGCTTAGCACTTTATAGTTTATGAAGAATTTTCTACTTAGATTATTCCATTTACATTTTATTATTCTCATTTCTTAAATGGAGAAAACTGAGGCTCAGAGAAGTTATGTAAGTTGCCCAAGCTCCCTAGGTTGTAATTGGCAGAGCTGACATTTCCTTGAAATGTCAAGATCTTACTCCTGGTTCCCTATCCTAATTCTCCCACTCTTTCATGCACCGAAGACTTCATTTTTAATTTTGTTTAAATGTCAATATTTTGCTGTAGTCCCTATATTAACTTCACAGTTTTCTCAGAAAAAGCAATCCAGAGAAATCTTGGATCTCTCACTAACTTGTTTTCAGTGTCTCTTGCACTTAGCCACACCACCAGGAACCTGGCACATCAGTAGGAATTGTCTTCTGTAGTAAGAAACAGAGGCCTAAAAAGGGAGGTTATTTTTATCTCACACACTATAAAATCCAGAGCTTCATTCATAATATGAAAGTGTTCACTACAAAAAGCTCTTATCTACCTATTTAGTACAAGAGTCATTAAACATACTGAAATTTCCTGGCCTTACTTACATCAGGTTAATTTATATTGTTCCTTTAAAAGTGCTATATTAATCAGACTTTTTGCTAAGTAAGAATGACAGTCCACCTCACTGGGGTAGGTTAATGAAGTTTCACTACATTACTGACACCTCAGTTTGCTTATAATTGTTATTTCTCTCATTCTTTCTAAATATTTGAAATCTACTGAACTGAACAAAAAGCACAAGAATGTTGTGGAATACATATAGTTTGACTTTAAAAATCATGAAAGGGTGGGCTGAAAAAGAGATAGTGATTCAAACAAAAATCACACTGTGTCGTAGAGCAATGCCACTCAAAATATATTTATTTCACTGTCACCTGGAACCTTAACAGAAATACAGACTCATGAGCGCCACTGCAGACCTACTGAATTAGAACCTCTAAGGGGCTAGGCCCAAGAATCTGTGTTTTAATAAGACCCCCAGGTGACTTACAAACACATTATAGTTTGAGAAGCACTGTTTTAGGGAAATGTGCATTCTCTGGAATATTTGTGAAAGTACTAACTTCAGCTTCAGTAAACTAAGACCTAGCTGTGAAGCCCTGGATTCTTCTCTGAAAGTCTCCAGATCATAGATTCCACTTAGCTATTCCAGGTCACTGAGCCTTAATGCAAGTGTATGCTTGACTCCATCCTATCAACACCACCTAATTAATCTGTGTTCACCTTGCAGATGTCAGTCAATTCAAAGGTTACTTCCTCAGAGAAGCCTTTTCTCGTGACCTCCTGATTCACTCTCATGAAACGCGTATTTCTTTGCAATTTTACATTTATTTTTATAATTTTTTGATGAATGTTTACTTCCCTCACTAGGCTATAACTTCATGAGGGAAGAGGCTTTGTCAGTTCTGTTAACTGATATGTTTCCAGGGTCTAGAACAGTGCCTGGCATACAGTAGATGTTTGATAAATATTTGTTGAACGAGTATACGAATGAAACTGAGACAAAAATAAATGCTCAAAGAAAATCATTTAAAGTCTTTTCCAAAGTCTTCACTGTAAGCTTAGTCATCTGAGGCAATAGTAGCAAGGGTTTTGAAAAGAAAGCCGCAGATCATTCCCAGGCCTTGTTTTAGTTAATACTTTCAACATTTCTCCAAGAAACCAACTGTTCTTTGCTCTTTTTAAAGATTTTGCTTATTTATTTTTAGAGAGGGTGGAAGGGAGGGAGACAGAGAGGGAGAGAAACATCAATGTGTGGTTGCCTCTCGAGCACCTGCCACCAGGGACCTGGCCCACAACCCAGGCATGTGCTCTGACTGGGAATTGAACCAGGGACCCTTTGATTTGCAGGCTGGCACTCAATCCACTGAGCCACACCAGCTGGGGCTGTTCTTTGTTTTCTGTTTATGAATACAAAAATGGTTGACGGGGGGGGGGGGTAATGGTGGCAAAAAGAAAGCTTAAAGAATCTTGTACTTGCCTTTCCAAAAACCAGGATGTGGGTTTTGCATGCAGGTTGTGTTGTTCATATTATATTGGAAGGTGGTGATGTCATAATTGTGTCTGACATAATGTGTTGCCAAGGCAACCTATTATAATCATTGGCCTCTGGTGAACTCCTCAGTTGAGGCTGAGGAGTCCTCTTCAAATAACACCTCTTTAAAGAACATCAGGACAGATTGAATCCTGAGCCTCCAGCCCAGGCTGAAAGATTCACCAACCAGCCAAGTGAGTATCTAGGAGTGTGAAACTGATAAAACTTGAAAGGGTAAGAACTCTTAAAGGAGAAGATGAATTGAATGCAATCTGGGTAACTATGGAAACATGTTTGAAAATTAACCCTCTTCTTCCTCTGTTTAGTTGTTTGGCCAACTCTTGTGGGCTTTATATTTTGTGTATAGCCTTTATTGTACTTTAATATGTATTATATTGGAGCTACAGTTGTAGAGTGGAATTGGGTAACTTTGAGGTAATGGAAAGAGTACTGGCCACCCAGTTATAAGACTGCGACATTGTGGAGCTACCTAACCTCTCCTATAAAATGGGGGGCCTTTCTGAACAAGTCCAAAGGATCATA
The DNA here is from genome assembly GCA_004027475.1 of Anoura caudifer. Classification (NCBI taxonomy): domain Eukaryota; kingdom Metazoa; phylum Chordata; class Mammalia; order Chiroptera; family Phyllostomidae; genus Anoura; species Anoura caudifer. The sequence goes on along the minus strand of PVKU01003888.1, from coordinate 44,220 downwards.
CTATCTTGCTAAAAGTCATAAGACTGTGACGTTGGGGAGCCACCTAACCTCTTTATGAAATGTAGCCCTGGTTGGTGTGGCTCAGTGGATTGAGTGCCAGCTTGTGAACTGAAAGGTCGCCAGTTTGATTCCCTGTCAGGCCACATCCCTGGGTTGTGGGCCAGGTCCCCAGTTAGGGGCGTGGGAGAGACCACCGATCAACGTTTTGCTCCCTCTCTATCTCCCTTCCCCTCTCTCTAAAATTAAATAAAATGGAGAGCATTTCTGAACAAGTCCAAAGGACCATAGTATCTTGCCACAAATCATAAGACTGTGAAGTTGAGCCACCTAACCTCTCCTATAAAATGGAAGGCCATTCTTTCTTTCCTGTTTTTCTAAGAGAGAGGAGAAGGAAGAGAGGGTGAGAAACATCAATGTGAGAGACGAACATTGATTGGTTGTCTCTGGTGCACACCCCAACCGGGGATTGAACCCTCAACCTAGACATGTGCCCTGACTGGGAATTAAACCCATGACCTTTCAGTTCACAGGATGATGCCCAAACAACTGAGCCACACTGGCCAGGGTAAAGGCCTTTCTGAACAAGTCTAAAGGTCACCTGTCATGGAGCTCCGGGCCAAGAATCTCATGCTGGTCTTGGAAGGGGACTTCACCATCTGTGCCTAGATCAGTTTTGCCCAACTCCCAGTGCTTTGACATGAGAGGGAATTACATACATTTATATTTTTTGTTTTACTTTTGTCTTTGAATGGCAGATTACAGTCCCTGCAAAAGGAAAATCAGAATTACCATTGTTCTGCCATTGACTCCCTTAGATGACAAACTGAGCTACTGCAAAACAGGAGCACATGCAAGCTAAAGGGACAGATTGTGGTAATATTTAAAAATATCACAACTCTCTAAATAAGAACCAGCTCTGGTAAGCAGATTTGGAATTCACACAAAACACCCATAACTCTGAAAATCTGAATTGTACATTGCCACGATACATTACTTCTATGCAGTAATTATAGATGAAGTTATGTTGGAATATATGATAATACCTGTCTCCTTTGATATACAGAGATCCCTCTCCTGGGTCTCTTCCTTTCCAGATTGCTCCTTTGTTCACACCTAATGTCTCTATTCCCCAGAGTTCTGCTTTTGCCCCTAGTGCCTTCTTACTCTATGAGCTCTCCCTGACTATTTTATCATCTCTAATCACTTCAACTGTTATTGGTACCCTGATGACCTCTTTAATCAGAATCTGATTTATTTCTTGGGCTCTAAATGTCAGCTTCTACTGTATATAGAATATTTCAGCTTGTTACTTTTTCTCCACCATAGACACACTTGTCCCCCTTCATGTCCTACCCCATACCTGTTAACACTCTTCTGCAATTAATGGCATCACCCATTAGACTATAAATTACAAGAGAGCAGGCACTGCTACTGTACCTTTAGCACCCAGCATTGTGCCTGGCACAAGGCAGATACCTAGTAAATACTATTAAATAAGCGATGAATAAATTTATTATCTTAAACTGGAACCCTTGGAATCAATTATTCTTGATACCTCCATCTCCTTTGCTCCCTATACATAGTCTGGGACCAGTGATGTTTTGTACCTGAAAGGCTTTTCTATTTGGCCCCTCCTCTCCATCCCCACTGCCAGGACTTTAATTCAGTCCTTATATCTGTCTCCTGGATTGTGGCAGGAGCTCCTTCATTGGTCTTCTTATGTCTGGCTTTTCCCCAGTTCATCACCATCCCATCCTCAGGGTGACCTTCCTAAAGTTTGAATCTAATCAGATTACTGTCAGGGTCCCTTTCACTCAGCGTTTACAATCTGGCAGCCTCACACGGGATCCATGGAGTTTATACAATGTTTTGAGAAAATGAGAATTACAGTATTTCATTGCTTCTAAGATGCACATTTTTTTCACATTTTAGCACCTCTGAAATTGGAATGTGTCCTAAAATCAGTGGAGTGTCATAGTTTGATGGGTGGCTTTTTGATTGGTGCATAAAATAGCGATGCACATGATAATCGATGGCATCTTAAATTTGCAGGAATATACTCACATTTAAAAATAGGGGGATTTTACATAAAAAATATGTTCAGATTCTCTTGAAAAATTGCATCAGGCAACACTGGGCCAGGATTTTTGGATGGCAGCCTAAGAGAGAGCTACCAGTAAGTAGCTGCTGCCTCATTTAGACAAAAACTCTTTAGAATGTCCCATCATTTCCACCCAGGCTGCTTTATTCACTTATATCATCTGCCCCAGCTCATGTAAGCATTTGAAATTGCAATCCTAACTGATGGGTTAAACTCTGAATTCTTTGTTATGTTCTATAAGAATAATCACAGTTGGCGCCAACCTATCTCTCTGTGTTCACATCCCCATCCTCTGCTTTATGCACCCTGTATCCCCCAGTATCAGGAAACTACTCAAATATCACATGCTCCCATGTTCCCTGGAATGCCTTTCCCACCTTTTAATCCTCTAAAACATTTCCTGACTTGCCCTGACCAAACTGATATACTTCTGAACTCTAATAGTACGCAGCATATCTCTGGACCTACACCTCCTGTTTTGAAATTATTTGTGGATAGACCCATGTCCTTCATTGCTCTGTATACCTGGCAGGGAAATGAACCAGAGCTCATTCATCTTTGTGTCCCTGCCTCGTAGCTGGAACATGCTCCAAAAGTATCTGTTGAGTAAAGAGTGGATGGGCTGTGTTTTCTGACTGGGAGCTCTGTTCTTTGTGTTTTGCCCATGGTTAGAGAGCTATAAGTAAAGTGAGATGGAAGGGCAAGTGTTTTCCTTAGTGCTGATAGTTTACAGCAGAAAACACTGCTTCTGGTTGTGATTTAGGAAGGGCCATTGGTAGTGAAAGTCAGCCCATAGGGACTTTAATGTCTGCAGACCCAAAGGCACTAAATCAGAGCTGACTCTGTAAAGCTTTTTGGAAAATTTATTTTTAAATTAGTGTACAGTAAAATTGACTTGCCATACAGTTCTGTGAATTTGGACACATGGGAAGATGAATGTAATCACCACCATAATTAGGATATAGAACACCACCCTCCAAAACTCCCGCTGCTGTCCCTTTGTGGGCACACCCTTCCCCACTCATCAACCCTGGCAACCACTGATCAGTGCTCCATCACTACAGTTTTGTCTTTTGAAAAATCTCATATAGCTGTACACAACCTTTTAAGTCTGCTTCTTTTACTCAGCAAAATGCCTTTGAGATTCATCTAGGTTGTGTGTATCGATAGTGTGTTGTAGCCTACCTTTGATTTCTTTGAATGACTTTCTGATTACTTGCCAAATCTGGCCTCCCTTTTGTCCTACTTAGTGTGGTTTTTCAATACTCAGAACTCATCCCTGAAAATATATGTGATTCTTTCTCTTTATTTAAACATAATATTACTTGCTATTCTTTCCCTCTCTTCAAATCAAGGCTCTTTAAATTGGGGTTCTTTGAATGTTTTTGATTGCGAACCTCTCACAGTAAAAGCTTTCTGAGAATGGACTCCTAATACAGGTATATTTATGTATTTACAACTAATACTGCTGAACTCACATACTGTGTGTGTTACAAACATACATGAAAATAGAAACTTCAAAAAATAAGAAAACAGATAAAAATACAAATTTTAATGTTTTACTTTCTATTCTCTAACAGGTAGATCTTCTGTGTTTCTTCTGTGGGGTAGGTACCTCAATTTGGAGATTACCAGCTGCTAGGAAGCTGCAATTGGACTAGTAGATTGTTTTCTACTAGTCCCAGCACTGGAAGGCTAGCTGAGAGGCTGCCCCCATCTGAGCTACCCGCCTTTGGTGCTGTTGGGCATTGAGGTATCAGAGACCACAAGTGGACAGACACCTTAAGTAGTCACTACCAAACACATCTGTGCATGTTGTTTTTTCAATCTACTCCTAAATCCAGCTGCTTTGCCTAGATTCTGGCATATTCCACAGTGTGTCATGACCTATTAGAATTACTTTCCACCCTGGCTGGTGTGGCTCAGTGCATTGAGCGTTGGCCTGTGAACTGAAAGGTTGCCAGTTCGATTCCCAGGCAGGGCATGTGCCTGGGTTGTGGGCCAGGTCCCCACTAGGTCCCCACCTGAGAGGCAACTGATTGATGTTTCTCTCCCTCTCTTTCTCCCTGCCTTCCTTTCTCTCTGAAAATAAATACAATCTTTTTTTTAAAGAATTACTTTCCCTTGGCAGAAAATGGAACTGCGGCCAGTCCCAGGAAACTTGTGAAATAGGACAAGTTTGCCTGCAGTGCCCTGTCTTCCTGTTGTGAGGTCAGTGGCCTTCTCCGTCCCCTCTATCTTTCCATAATTGGCTACTCCAGTGGACTAGTGAAGTGCTGGTTTGTGTTTCCTCTCTGGCAGATACTTAGACAAGCATTTGAGAGCGAGAAGTTTATGTGGAATGTGAAGGCAAATGCAGTAGGGGAGTAGGGAAGTGACAAAGGAAAGAGAAACAGCCAAGACAGCCAAGGAGAAGTCTAGCCTACAGAGGTGGAGAGGCAGCCATTCAGTCACAGCAGACAGACCCTTTTCTCTACCTTCTCAAAAGTCTAATTGCAGCAGTATAATTAGGGCCACAGTTCATTCTGATGTACTTTACCTCCCCCATTCCTTTTTATTCTTTTTAAAGATTTTTTAAAAGATTTTATTTCTTTTTAGAGGGGAAGGGAGGGAGAAAGAAAGGGAGAGAAGCATCAATGTGTGGTTGCCTCTCCTTTGCCCCGCACTGGGGACCTGGCCTGCAACCCAAGCATATGCCCTAATTGGGAATCAAACCAGCAACCCTTTGGTTCACAGGCCTGTGCTCAACCCACTGAGCCACACCAGCCAGGGCTTTACCTCTCCCATTTCACACCCTTGTTTAAGTACCGTACAATATACTTGTCTACAAGAACACACTCATCTCTTCCTCACCCCTTTTCTTCTGGTTAACTCTTATCTCTGGCTGCTCAATCATCAGGTCTCAGCCTGGGCATCACTTCCAGAAAGCCTTCCCTCATCCCCCTTTCTGGCTCTTTCTCTGTGTCCCTATTTGCCCTGTTAGAGATTTTATCATACTATATTGCTTCCATTTACTCATATAATGAATATTATGTGCCTGGCACTATTTTAGGTACCTGGAATTTATATTCGATTAGGGGAGACAGATTTTATTTGTCATTTTATTTTAATTTCTCATTTACCTATATGTTTGCCTCATCTAATAGTTTCCTTTTTGTTCACCATTTATGTCCGTCTCTCAGTACAGTGCCTGCCACATGGGTGCTCAATAAACATGTATTGAATGAAAGAGCACAGGGCATTTTAGTTAAGGGTGATGGCCTTTCCTGGGGGAAAATGAGCTCTCATATTTCCTATTGGCTGTTTTTATATAATGACATGCCCATTCAGAGATAAGTTGACCTACCTCAACTGGTAGGGGTGTAATTCTGTTAACGAGTGAGTTTGGAACTGTTAACATTACTTCACCCATTATTTTTTCTCTTTTCAGGCTAGGACAACACATCCGTGCTCAGCTAGAGGATATCCAGAGAACATCTGAATAAAGGCTGGAAACATCACCCTACAAATACGCAAGGTACTGACCAAGGCAGTATAGTGGAATGGTTATAAGTAGAGGTTCTAGAGTCAAAGTGCCCAGGTTCAAATCCCAGGTCTGTCACTCTTTTGCTATTTGACTTTGAGCTATAGTCCCTAATGCATAAATAGTATATACCTCATATGATGGTGTGTGGATTAAATAAGATTAACACAAGTAAAATTAACAAGGGCCTAGAACATAGTAAGTACTCAATACATGTTACTGTCATTATAATTTATTCACATACATCAACACTCATTTAATAATTGGAAGCTGGCTGCAATTATTTTTCATGGTGCTCAAAGTAGCATTTTAGCAGTCTTTGTACAATGGGAAAATATGGTGATGTTCTTCATTTTAAGCAAATTCTAAATTTTAGACAAGTCACATAAAGGGCATAGCCAATCCAATTCATGGTCCAGAAGCTGGTCATTAAAATAATCACCTAAATCATGAGTTCCTTACCTCCCTTTCTTTCTTTGTGTGATTAAACAAATATTTGGTGAGTACTTATGCATTTGGTGCTGGGAATGCCATGGGGAATGAATGGATCCTTTCCCTTCAGGATTTCACATGTAAGATGACAAATTATAGCGCACTTTGGGAAGTTCCATAATTGGATGCACACAAGGCTTTGAGTGCCAGAAAGGAGAGTGACTAACTCCCCTTTGGTGATTCAGGAAAGGCTTCACACAGAGGAGGTGACATTTGAACAACTGTATCTAGACATAGCCATCATTTAATCACTGTGGATTGAATAGGCATTTGGTTGGAAACAGCCATACAGCAGCATTGTCCGCTATTTTTTTGCAGGAGCCCAGGTAATTATGCTATCATTTATGAGGTGTATAGCAGCCTCATCAGGTCCTGGTCTTGGAGTCCCCGCCATGGAAACCTGTACAGTTACATTACCTCATAATGAGGTCCTCTGATAACATTTAATATGCTAATAGGAGTAGAGAAGCCCAGAGCTGCCTTTCCAGTTATTTTTAAAGTGACTCCATTAGATTAAATAGTAAGCTAGGTAAATGCTTTATTGGATCTCCTGTGGCACCGAATTGCAGAAAGGAATTGGCTAAAGAGCAGTTTGGGTGGGGATATAAAGTGATTATGGCTGGAGTCCTTTAAATCCTAGCTCTCGATGCCTAAGGCCAGTAAGGTAAGGCCATATGCTGTGAAACCAACTAGCAAAAGAGTGGGAGGAAAATTGCTGTCAGTGCAGCTGCAGTCAGTGTGACTCTGGGAATGAGGTCACCCCTGGATTGCCTCAGAAGACAGCCAAACTGTGGCTGGTGGCCTCCGGTACTGACATCTGCACTTTGATTATTCACGTGTGTCTTCTTCCTCTAACTCAGCGAAATTACAGGTCAACCTTCCTTTTTCCTTTCTGCTGATGGAGGGGGGTGAATTTCCCTTTCACAGATGGGTTCTCCAACAAGCAGCTAATTGAATAAGTGGGGGAATAAAAATGTCATATAAATAAATTTGCAGCACAGCACCCAACAACTGCCCCTTTAACCCATGTCTTTTCAAGTCCTAAGGAGGAATGTTTAGTGATCCCAGTCCCTTTGCTTAATTGTACCCAGGCTGCTGTAATGTTTATTAGAAATCATCCTTGGTTGACCTAAAGAGTCAGCCATTGAATGCTTTTCTGCCCTTACTTACCAAAGTTCTCTTTTATACTTCGTACTGATGCAGATTACTTGTGCAAACAGCAGCCTGGTCCTGCCTGTGCAGAGCCTGGTTCTGCCAATATAAGAGCTTGGTCCCCCTGGAAGCAGTCATGTGACTGCAGCCCATTACTTGAGCACATCCCTTATCTCCTAGCCTGGAACAGGGCAGCATTGGGGCAGACAGCTGTGGCTCCAGACCAGAGCTCAGTCTCTCTCAGATCTGTAGCTCTGGGCTCACCTTCCAGACTGAAAGGCAAGACAGCTGTGGCCTATTTGGGTTACTTCTTTGTGTGTGGGGGTATGTTTATTTCTTGATTTATTTAAGCCGGAGCTTGCCCTGCAGAGAGCTGCAGAGATGTGAGATGCGTGGGGTGCATGTGTATGTGTAGGGGGTGCTCCAGAGAGAGCAGCAATTCTACCTTTTTTCTTTCAGACCTCGACATTCCTCATAGAGAACATTTTTGGGGGCGAGGAAAAACCTCTACACTAGCCAAGCAAAAGAACCAGGTGATATGTTTGTTTGTTCTTGGGTACTTTGGGGATTATAAACATACATTATCTAGCAACAGAATAGAGAATGGGTGCTCCTTGGAGTTTATTTTATTGCTTTGCAATTTCTCAGATTGATTTTTCTCAAAGATGCTTATTGCAAATCGCTTGCCATTATCTTTAAAAGGCGTACAGATGACTGCAGCCTGAAGGGTCGTGGCCTCTGTCAAATGAATGTGACATTGGAAAAAGTCTGTGGTCACTTGGATGAGAGCTAGAAAATGAGGGAAGGGATACTTTAAGAAACCCTTCTAGGCCCTTCACAGTGCGTTGCCCAAGCTCCATTGTACAACTTTATGTTCAGAAACCTTTTGTTATCTCACTGGCCTCTTGTTATCACAGAGAACCACAGAGTTCCCATCTCTCCGTAAGAAAGACAAACAGAATTCCTTGCAACATTCAGGCACTCTCTTTAGTGATTCAGTGCTTACGTACATTGATCAGATTGGATTCTGAAACCAAGACGTAGCAAACCTTTTAGCCAACAGACATTTTTGTTCTTTACAATTAAGCAGAGTGGGTCTTCCGGTCTGCCACTGATCAGCTGTGCCACGGATACCATATTTAATTTCCGAGTCTTTGTTCATGTAAATATGGGAGTGATGATACCATCTTGATGACTGCTATGCACATTAACTGGATTACTGGAAATACAAAGCACCTACTGTGCTGGGTCAATAACAGTCCCTTAATAGGGACTGGTGATTTTAGTTGTTATTATTATTACTGGTATAGTATTTTTGCAGATCTTAGTCATCCCAGGGGAAAAGAACCCATATCTTGTGAATCTACTATTATCCCAGAACCTGTGGACACCAAAGGGATTTAGTGTCTGGAAGGTCCCAGACGATGCACTTGCAAGGAAGAGCTTTGAACAAACATAAGTTTTGTTTCAACGCTTCTACTACAGGGGGCACTCACTCATGCATGCCCCCCCCCTTTGCTCATCAGCTAAGGATTGCTCTTCATTAGTCCTCAGTACAAGTATATCAGTTATGAGTTATTATCCCTAGTTCCTTATGAGAAAACTGAGGTGCATAGGAATGAATGGCTAGCTGAGAAGGATTTAAACTTTCATTTCTCTGACTTCTAAACCCCAGGCTGTACTGGGCCAGCATTAGGCAGTTAGGAACAGTAGATGTTTTTGAGTTGCTTTCCCTCAAAAGGGTCCCCTGCTAGGCTGTTTGGGAAACAGTGGACACTAGAAATTCACAACACACATTAATGTCTTGAAGGTTCTGAGGAGTCCTTTAGTAAGAGACCTGCATAATCCTGCTTCTCCTGAACTTATTTGATGGTGGGACCTTTTCTTCCCCTTCATTCCTAGAATTATAAACCACATAGAACTACTGTTGTACAAACAAACTTCGGAGCACCTGGCACGAGGCCAAGCTGCCACCCGATCACAATCCTGTCTGATATAACAACAGATACCTTCAGACACCTCCAGGTGGTCAGTATAGTTTCCTCCCTTTTCTTAGCCTTTCAGCTAATGAAAGGAAGAATTACCAGCTTAGCCATACAGATCTCCCATTATTAATTTCGGACCCCAGATACAAGCAAATGCTACAGTGTTTTACTGAGAGGTAATGGTGCAAGGGGCCTCTCTAGCATGGTCTGCTAGGGACTCCTCTACTCTATGTCCCTTAGTTATATTTAGGCCACAGACATCAGGCTGTAGAACCCCTGTTTCGGTGAAGACAGAAGTAATGCAGGAGGGTGAGCCTGAAGAGGTATCTGTCCTCTACCAGTGGTGCCCACAGTTGAGTGACTGTGGGTTCTAGATTTGGGTTCCTCAGGGCCAGAGATAGAGTAGGAACTTCTCACAAAAGCTGAGTTTTCTCTAGGAAAAGCTGAAATTCTAGCATGGGAAACCACACAGTTCACATCTAGAATGCCAGAGGTGGACTCAAGGTCAAGGTGACTGAGCCAAGGTATGAGGGTTCAATAAGAGATACACAATGAAATAAAATAACAAGTAAGAACAACTTGGGGAGAGTGGGATACTGCTCAGAGGGTATTTGACAGCCGAGGTTAGCTTGGCTCCAAGGGCCATCTTTCATTCTTTCCTTGCATTTCTACCTTTGGAAATGAAAGGTGGTTAGGATGAAAAGAACTGAACAACATCAAACAGTTCAACCCTCCACTTCTCCCCCCTCACTCCTCCTCCACACATGCACAGTGAAAACCTTTTAGCACAAGCCTTAGAAACCTTTCATTCTGCAAATTATAAGTGAGTGCCAATGATGAGTCACTATTTTATGTTTATGCTTAAAAACCATCCTCAGTATATATGTATATATTGGTAGAGGCAGCAGCAGTGAGCAAGTTTCAAGCTGTTTTTTTTTTGTTTTGTTTTGTTTTGTTTTGTTTTTTGCCAAGAGCCACCTTTTCAGTGGTTTGTGTCACTGACTATGGCATCCTTGGGTCTTTGTGAATTCTGCTCCCTGCCTCTTGAGCTGCAGGAACCCCTTTCAGGCCCCAGGGAACTGTTTCTTCAGAGACTTCTTTAGCACACTAAATGCATTTCTTTTTTAAAAAATTTAAAATTTTTATTGATTTGAGAGAGAGAGAGAGGAAAGGGGAGAGGGAGAAAGAAACATATGTTTGTTTTTCCACTTAATTTATGCACTCACTGGTTGATTCTTATATGTGCCCTGATGGTGGAATTGAACCTGCAACCTTGTCATATAGGGATGATGCTCTGACCAACTGAGCTACCTGGCCAGGGCTAAATGATTTTCTAATGCTGACAGAGGGCAGGAAATGCAGGAAACTTAGGTTTTCTCATATAATGGAAAATCCCTAAATCATTTTTATCAGCTTTGCAGCTAGCCAGAGATGTCCTCAAAGACACATTAAAAACTTACATCCCTCTCCGCCTTTAACTGGGAGATTGCAGTCTAGGCTGGGCAGTGCGTGGGAGTAGGAAGCAGCATGTAGCTTTAACCAGCTCTTGTTTTGGCAAGAATGAAAATGAACTCTCCTTTTCTTCTTCTTTCTTCTTTCTTCTTCTTCTCTTGTTACTTGAGGGAGAAACACACTTTAAAAGTAACTTGCTTAATAATTACATTTAATAATGAAAAAATTCTAATAAGCTTTTTTCTAATAACCAAAAGTTCTAGAACAATTCTCATTTCCGTCATGATTTTAAAATTTCCTTTAAAAAAAGATATATAAGTACCACCCATTTTCTGGTTTAATGAAAGGTTTAGAATCAAATAGCCAGCATATGTGTACAAAATATGGATGAAAGATTATTTTTAGTTATTAATGAAAAAAAATGTTCCTACCCTCACCCAAGGACATGCTTATTTATTTTAGAGAGGGGAAGAGAGGGACAGAGAGAGGGACAGAAACATCAATGTGAGAGAAACATCGATCAGTTGCCTATTGTGCATGCCCCAATCAGCAACTGAACCCTCAACCCAGGCACATGCCCTGACCAGGAATCCAACCTGTGACCTTTCAGTTTATGGGACAACACTCCAACCAACTGAGCCACACTGGCCAGGGCTTAGTTATTAATTTTTTAAAGGACTCTGGCTTAGAAATATTCATACATTCATTCATTCAGCATTTATCAAAAACCTGCTTTGTTAAAGGCACTGTGTAGGTGCCCGGAGATTCAGGGAGTGTTTAGAAAGAAAGATACCCTGGGAGTTTACAGTCTAGCAGAAATATATTCAAGTATGGTGCTTTTTAGTTCCTAGTGAATATTTTACATGGACTTTCCTTGTATAATGAATTAACTGAGGGGTGGCTGAGAACCAGATAGATGCCCTAGGAGAGATATGTTGCTTTATTTCTTTTTCTGGAAAAGGAAAATTGAGATTGAAATATATCACTTTCTATTGTTGAATTAGTGTTTGTTGCCTACATAATGCCCAACTCATATATTCATAAAAATGGTAAAACAAAATAGCATGAAGATGGAAATGAAGCCTAAGGACGGTATGGAGAACAGTGTTTCTCCAACTGAGATACAGGGAGAGCCTACATCAAAGTTCCCTGAAGGGTGCACTTTTTTAAAAGAATTTATTTGTTCATTTTTAGAGAGAGGGGAGGAGAGGGAGAAAGAAAGGGAGAGAAACTTAGATCGGTTGCCTCTTACACGCCCCCAGCTGGGGACCTGGCCTACAACCCAGGCATGTGCCTTGACTGGGAATGGAATCAACAACCTTCTAGTTCACAAGCCAGCACTCAGTCCACTGAGCCACACCAGCCAGGGATGAAGGGAACACTTTAGTTGCAGATTCCCAGGACCCTCAGACTGCTGGAATCCAATATTGGCAGTAAAGCCTGGGAGTGTGCATTTTTAAACAGTCTCCTCTGGTAAGTCTTATGATACTCATGTTGGCAAGCACTAGTCTAGGCACTTGGATAGGGTCAGCAGGACTGTATGAACTACTTCAAAGGCTGATGAAGGCCCCAGTAGATGTGTTCTCATAGGCACTGCAGATAACCTCAGAGAAATTTCTGAATATGGAGAGAAGACAGGCAATGTGTAAATAGTGCCCCACTTTCAAAAATGAGAAAAGAGTAGATGCCAGATGCCTTATAAGCCTGACATGACCTCTGGAAAAGTTTTGTACCAAACAGATGGAGTCAAAAAGCATTCAGAGGAAAATAAGATACTCACTAGGTATCATTGTGGGATTGCTAAAACATTGTCTCTACTAGAGATTGACAAACTTTGCTACATAGTAGAATCATCTGGGGAGCTCTAAAAAATCAAGATGCCCAATCCCACCCAAGGGAACCCAGGCATCAGTGTTTTTGAAACCCCCAGAGATTCTGATTTAATGAGGTGCTTGCTATCTGATCATTGGCAGTTTTAAAAGCTCCCCAGGTGATACTAACAGGCAACAAAAGAATCAGGTCTAACTCTAACTAGAATAGCTGTTCATTAAGGTTATTGTTGTTTTAAAATATTTCCATAATTCAAGTATTTTGCTCATTTTAGTTTTCTCCTTTCTACAGTTAAGATATCAAAGCTTTTAGTGTAGTGCTAATGAAAAACAGACATTCCCCTAGCGAGTTGTTTTCTGACTTTGTTCTTATCAAGAAATGCAAATATATTAGATCAGGTTGGTTTGGAGAATCAACAAATAAAGGAAATGTGGGAGCTAAAAAAATAATAATACTTTTCTTCCCACCTTCTAGGTTCTTCTAAATGGGCCAATAATCAAATTAACAGAGACAGATTAACAGGAAAAAATCAAATTTTAGTACATGCACATGAGGAATTCACATAGACATGGAAACTCCAAAGTCTGTGAAGTAAAATTGGGTATATATGTCTTTTGGGACAAAGAAGAGAGAGGGGGTGGGGTCTGAGATTTCAAAGGGAGTAGGCAATTTACAGGTAGCTGAGGAAGAGGGGAATACTTTTGCTAGGTAACCCAGAAACAATGAGAAACGGGGGGGGGGGGGGGGGTCTAGTAAACATGAGCCTTCCTGTCTAATACTAAGTTGATTATGCTAAGGTTCCATTCCTGAAGCAGCAGGTTTTTTTTCTATCTGAATCCCTTAGGCAGGAAAGGGGGAGGGTCAAAGGTTCTTTCTAAATCTTTTGTTTCTTAATATCTTGCTTAAAAATTAATGTCCAAAAAGACAAAGTTTTTGGTTCCCTTCAGAAACATTACCCAAAAAAATGATGAGGAAAGCAATTTTGTTGAAAACTGCCAGGGAGAGATTAAGATCAGTTCAGCAGTTTCATCTAACTCATCGGAAGTGCTGGTGAGCAAGTGGAGGGTAGACTTGGAGGGGTCTCAAAAACACTGAACAGAGCCCTGGCCCATGTGCCTCAGTTGGGGCATGTCCCTAGACTGAAAGGCAAAAGGTCGAAGGTTCGGTTCCTGGTCAAGGCCTAGGTTGCAGGTTCAGTCTGGTGGGGGCACATACAAGAGGCAACCAACTGATGTTTCTCTCCCTGCCTTCTCCTCTCTGAAATTAGCAAGCATGTCCTGGGTGAGGGTTAAAACAAAACAAAACACTGTAAAACGCAACACTGAGAGAGCTTGTTTAAAAAGGCACTCCCACAGATTCTGATACCTTAGTGTAAGGGGGAGATCTTTAGCCTCCTTTTTTTCTTTTTAAATAAATGCCCCAACCCATCGAAGAACTTACTTTGATTTGAATTTTGGCATTGTTGTTTAAATGTTGTTTTTGCCTCATAGTCTTCAGTTTGTGGTTTTCAAAGCCCAGATAGACTTATTTTGAACTGAAAATCAACATTGTTAAATACTGTCAGATCCTTGATATCCTATTCCCTATATTTCAGTTAGAAAATAGTACACTTTTCCATTTCCATTTTCCTTTTCATTTTCAATGCTTTATTTTCTACGGACCTTGCTCTGACTGAGACATGAGGAAAGTGTAATTTAAGTGTAGCAGAAAAGCAATCTATAGCTGCTCCATTGCTGCTGCTGTGTTGTGGAAAATAGACCAGGATTAGATGATGCCTGATCACTTTCCACATCACATGATGGCCAGCAGTTGAGAGGAAGCATAAAATGAATCCTTCGGATCACTTAGCTACCTTGTTGTTAACAGCGCTTCTTTCCCTCCCCTCCCTTTTGTGTATTCCCCATCAGGGTCTGTGACTGAAGTGGCTCAGCTAAGGAGCGGTTCCTCACAGCTATTCGTACCATCTGGGAATACGAAAGTGAAGCTTTTTTACACCATCTAGAAGACATGGGCTGCGGGAGTTCAGTTAGAATCAAGAGAACTGCGAAAAGTGAGTGCCAGGAATGTGCCTGTCTTCCTGTTGAAAGGGGAAGAGTGAGCCGATTACCTGTCCCCCTTTCTCATTTACTCACATGGTTGGCTCGAGCTGCCTGCCTTGTGTGATTTTGCACAAGGCATCATTGCTTGAACCAAGGTTAAATGTTGGGGTAACATGGGAAAGTACCTTTAGGAAGATGTAGCTTTGAATTTATGATGTGTACATAAAGTATTATCTAAGAGATATTTTATGTTTGATTTGATTTCAGTTGGAAATGTACCCATGTAAAATCTCAATTTAAAACTCAGTGGCAGGGAACAGGAAAGCCTCTGTAAATTTATATCTGTTTATTCAATGTGCTTATAAATAGATACATTCATATCTATATAACATTTAATAACATCATTGAATCTTTATTAGGTTTTATAACTCAGTGATCAGATTATTTTTTATGGCTATTCAACACAGAACTTTATGAGATTTACCTCATGGTTTTAGACTATTCTAGATAGAATTTGGGAAATGCTAGATCATCTGCTTTCGTAAAAGGGTGTTAATTTTCAAATAGATGACATGACATGCCTCCCACTACCCCCATATAATTAGAGGCTTAAATATTTCCTTTATTTTGTACTGAGGTTCTTTCTCATAGCTACTAGAATCTAGTTGAAACTCACTCGAGTGTTTGAGACATAGTCTTCATAAGCAAACTAGAATCAAAACAAACAAGCTGGGACAATTATGTGAATAATTTGCTCTTAAACTCTATTCTTTTGTTATCTAGGTATACGTAATTTTCCCAATTTCTACTCCACATTTTGGTTTTGGAAGTTTACTCAGGCTTAATATGGAGACATTAGGATGTAGAGTGTTCCATACTAATTAGTGTGAGATGTTTTTCTTTTGGTCTCAAATGCTGTACTGCCCTCTCCTAGTTGAATTGTGTTGGTGAGTTAGCTAGCTTATGTCTGACAGTAGGGACATGGGAGGTGCACTAACTCTTTCAAATCTGTAAGCACTTCATAAAATAAATCTTTTAACGGTTTCTTTTAACTAATTCCATAGTAGTAATTTATTGTAAAAGTGAAGAAAGTATCGTTTTATATCTAGGTTTACCCAGAGTTCTTTAAATTTAGCTAGATTTCTTTGGTTTTAAAAAAAAAGGCCAAGCTCAAGCTGTGAAAGTAAGTTCTCTCTTTTAAAAATACTTTTCAACTTTTAAAATGTTGCATGTAAATGGAAATATCTTGGATTGTTAGCTTGCTTTTAAAAAATAATTTATTGAGGTGAAGTTACTAACATAAAATGAACCATTTCATAGAGAATAATTCATTGGCATTTGGTACATTCATAATGTTGTATAACCACCGCTTTTTAAAAAAGATTTTATTTATTTATTTTTAGAGAGAAGGGAGAGCAGGAAGAAAGAGAGGGAGAGAAACATTGATGTATGAGAAAAACATCAATTGGTTGCCTCTTGCATGTGCCCCAACCGGGGACCAGCCCCACAACCCAGGCATGTGCCCTGCCCCAGAATTGAACTGGTGACCTAATCCTATTCGAAGATTAGAACAGCTGGGTCATATGATAGCTCAAGGTTTAACATTTGATAACTTTCCAACTGTTTTACCAGGTAACCGCATGAGCAATGCATGATGGTTCCAATTTTCCCACATCTTTGGCAGCACTTGTTATTGTCTGCCCTTTTGATTATATCCATCTTAAAGAGTGTGAAGTATTATTTTATTAGAGTTTTCATTTGCATTTCCTCAATGAGTAATGATGTTGAGCATCTTTCCATGTGTTTATTGGCCATTTGTATATCTTCTTTGGAGAAATGTCTATTCAAATCACTTGTCCATTTTTAATTATTTATTTTTGTTGTAAAAATTCCTTATATATTCTAGTTACTAGTTCCTTATCAAATATATGATTTGCAAATATTTTCCTCATTCATTGGGTTGTCTTCTTTGTTGATGATGTCCTTCGAAGGACAAAGGTTTTTAATTTTGATAAATCCAATTCATTTTTTCATTGGTTGCTTGTACTTTTATCTAAGAATTCTTGTACCTAAGAATCTACAGTCAAGTCCAAGATTATTTATCCTCATGTTTTCTTCTGAGAGTTTTATCTTTTAGCTCTTACATTTAGATTTTGAACCATTTTGAGTTAATTTTTCTATATGGTTTGAGGTATGGGGTACAAATTTGTTCTTTGCATGTGGATATCTATTTGTCCCAGTACCATTTGTTGAAAAGACTGTTCTTTCCCTGTTGAATGGTCTTGACACTCTTGTCAGAAATCAATTGACCACACATGTGAGGGTTTATTTCGGGACTCTAAGTAGTATTCAGTTGATCTATATATCTGACCTTATGCCAGTGCCACACTGTCTTAATTACTGTAGCTCTTCTTGAAAGTTTTGAAATTGGAGTGAGTCCTTCAGCTTTCTTTCTTTTTCAAGATTGTTTCAGCTTTCTGGGTCCCTTTCATTTCCATATGAGTTGTAGGATCACTTAGTCAATTTCTCAAAAGAAGCCAGCTGGAATTTTGATGGGGATTGTGTTGAATCTGTAGATCAGTTTGGGGAGATTGCTATCTTGACAGTTAAATCATCTGTTCATGAACATTGGATGTCTTCCCATTTATTTAGGTCTTCTTTAATTTTTTTCAACAATTTTTTGTAGTGTTCAGAGTTGAAGTTTTATACTTCTTTTGTCAAATTAGTCCAACCAAGTATTTTATTCTTTTTGATGCTATTGTATTGAATAAATAAAATTATTCTCTTAATTTCATTTTTGGATTGTTCATTGCAAGTGTGTAGAAAAACAATTTTTTGTATATTGATCTTGTCATCTGAATCCTTGTTGAACTCATTTATTAGCGCTCATAGTTTTTAATGGATTCCTCAGGATTTACTGTTTACAAATCATATCATCTGCAAATAGAGTTCTACTTCTTCCTTTCTACTGTATGCATTTTATTTCATATTCTTGCCTAATTACCCTGGCTAGGATGTTTATTACAATGTTGAATAGAAGTGTGAGAGTAGATATCTTTGTCTTGTTTCTGATCTTGGAGTCGAGGGAAAGCATTCAGTCTTTCACCTTTAAATATGTTATTAGTTGTGACTTGTTTGTAGTTGCTCTCTATCAGGTTGCAGAAGTTCATTCATATTCCTAGTATATTGATTGTTTTTTATAAGAAATGGAGTTTAATTTTATCAGACGCTTTATTTGCATGTATAGTTGGCCCTCCATATCTTGGATCGTACATCTATTGATTCAACCAACCATGGATCAAAAATATGAGAAAGAAAAATATCCCAGAAAGCTTCAAAAAGCAAAACTTGAATTTGCCATGCACTGAGCACTATGCTTAATTCACATGAATGAAGTGATGTGTAGGCATACCATGCTGTAGCCTATATGCAAATATAGTTTATATGTAAACACTATGCCATTTTATATAGGGGACTTGAGCATCTGCATATTTTGGCATCTTTAGGGGCTGGAATTAATTCCGCACAGGTACCAAGGGACAATTGTATTGAGATGATCATGTAGTTTTTGTCTTTTATTCTTTGAAATGGTATGCAGTAATTGAATTTTAGATGTTATACCAACTTTGCAGTCCTGGGATAAATCCCACTTGATTGTGGTATATAATAACCCTTTTTATATGTTGTTGGATTCAGTTTGCTAGTATTTTGCTTAGGATTTTTACATCTGTATTCATAAGAGATATTGATTTATGTGATATCTTTGTCTGGTTTTGATATCAGGGTAATACTGACCTCAGAAAATGAGTTGGAAAGTTCTCTTGCATTTTTTAGAAGAGTTTATGAAGAATTTGTATTAATTCTTCTTTAAATGTTTGGCAAAATTTGTCAGTGAAGCCATCTGGGCATGGGCTTTTCTTTGTGGGTAGTGTTTTGATGACTTATTCTATAGATCTATTCAGACTTTCTATTTCTTGTCATTTTCATTAAAAATTGTTTTAAAAAGCAAAAAAATAAAAATGTCTTCTTCAGTTACAGTTGGCATACAATATTATATTAGTTTCAAGTTCACAGAATAGTGATAGACATTTGCATAACTTATGAAGTGATCACCCCAAATTCTTCTTGTCATTTTCAATAGTTTGTATCCATTTCATTTAAGTTATCTAATTTATTCGCATATACTTGTTTCGAGTATCTGCTCATAACTCTTTTTATTCTTTCATTACCTTCTGTTGAATAGCCAATCAACATTTACTATGATTTCATAATAATAAATCTGCTGAATACTGATGCAATTGTATATACTTACATTTATCCATAAGATAAACATTTTATCTTTAATGTTTTACTTGTTCAGAAATATTATAAAATATAGAAAAGCATTTGGAAATAAATAATACTCCCTCATCATTCTACTATCCAAAGATAATGACTGTTATCACTCTGATAATTTCCTTCCAGTTTTTTTGTTATAGTGTAGATATTTATCAGACTAAATATTAATATGTTGTTGCTTTGCTTTTGTCATTAAAACATTTTGTACAAACATTTCTCAGGTTGTTATAAATGCTTTGTAAATATCACTTTAGCCATTGCTAAATATTTCATTTAGTGGATAGGCCATAATATACTTAATTATTCCTCTAATATTAGATTTTTAAAATAAATATAAATAGCCTTTTGAACAATTTTTTTGTAAAGCTTTTTCCTTATTTTGGAATATTCTCATATTCAGGTAATTTGACATGAAATTACTGTATCAAGGGCTATAAATATTTTGAAAACTCTTGATAGAAAGTGATAATTATCTTTTCCTGATTGCTAACTACATTCTAGAGAGTGTTAAAAATATTCTACATGTATTTTATTTAATCCTTGCAATAAATATAAATCATCAAGTAAAGTGTTATTATTCCTGTTTGTATAGTTGAAAAGGGTCATGCTCAGCGAGGTAAATATTTGTCAAGGTCATATAACTACAAGTGCCAGAGTTAGGATTTGAACCCAGGGAGTTCTGAACTGCAGTGCTTTTTGCTGTCAACCATTATACCCTTTTTTGGTACCTCCAAATGTAACTTTATTAAATTCACTTATATAAGTATATAAATAGAGTATATAAATAGACCAAAAGAACAACTGCTTGATCCCAATCAAAATCTGGTTGTTCTAGCTTATAATATGGATCACAGTGATCAGCTAAGCAACAAAGGCCCTATGGGCCCTGGGGCATCTAAGAAGACCTCTTTTCTTTATAATCACTACAAATGAGATAGTTCTCTTAGTCTTTGATGGGAATTCACTCACTCACTCACTCACTCACTCACTCACTCACTCAGGAAACCTTTTAGTGAGCACTTTCCATGTGCCAGGAATTGAGGATATAAAAAAAGTAGCTTGTACTTGCATAGTGCTTTTATAATTGGCCAGGCCCTTTCACATACATTTGATCTTTACAACCTGTGAAGAGTTGTTCTCAATTTGTGGAAGAGGATACTGAAGCTTTGAGAGGCAAAGTGATTTGCCCAAGAATATGTGGCTAGTAAGTGGAAGAGCCAGGGCTAGATATCGCTTCCTGTTTCTCATGGTCTGTCTAATGTGAAGGATTTTCCCCCCTCCTTAGTCATTCAGCCCCACAACAGTACTCTGCCTCTAGAGTATCATGGTATTTTTAAGAAAAAGTAGCCTACATGTAAAACTGAGGCTATCCCCTTCTTGTGGACTACCCACCATCCATGCAGAGAAGTAGCATTGATGTTGTATGCTCATTGTTGTTATTTTGCTCTTTTGTGATATGCAACAAGGAAGAGAAAAATAGTAGCTATCATTTATTGAGTACCTACAACATCCATTTTTTTTTCCTATTTCTTACTAAAATTTTTGGAGGAAGATTTGATTAGTCTCCTTTTCCAGATGAAGACACTGAGACTTAAAGAACTTCCCAAAGTCATACTCTGGTTGGTGCCTGAACCTGAATTGGAACCAGCTCTAACAGATTCCAAAGACCATGCTCCCTTGGAAACATTGCCCTGACTTGCAAAACTGGAATTCATTAAAAAAAAAAAAACAAACAGAAAATAGCTCTGGCTGGTGTGGCTCAGTGAATTGAGCACCAGCCTGCAAAGCAAAGGGTTGCCAGTTTGATTCCCCATCAGGGCACATGCCTGGGTTGCGGGCCAGGTACCCGGTGGGAGGTGTGAGAGGCAACCACACAATGATGTTTCACTCTTTCTCTTTCTCCCTCCCTTTCTCCATCTAAAAAAAAAAGAAAATTAAAAAAAAAAGAAAATAAACATTTCAATTTCATTCTCCTGAACTTCACTTTACACTTAAAATTTCATATGGATAGGTTTTGATTAATAATCTATTGCCTTCTTCTCCACGAAGCACTTTGACAACACTCTGATATATTTTCTTCTATTTCTCCCCTTGAGACCACTTAGACATGCATTTATTCATTCTCTCTAAGTGCTGAGGAGCCTACAAAGGCCATCTAGCTTTTTTGGCTTTGAAGTTTGATGTTTTAAACTATGACAAATGGAAATTTTCTCTAATGGAGACTGTTCTTTTAAAAAATATTCCACTTTGTTGGTTAGAGTGTCATCACAATACACCAAGGTTATAGGCTGATCCCCAGTCAGGCCACATAGAAGAAGCAACCAATGAATGCATAAATAAGTGGAACAACAAATGGATGTCTGTCTCTCTCTATCTCATCAGGAAATTTAAAAAAAAAGGATGTTATTCTTTCATTTAAAAACTTTGAAAATACTAAATAGCCACTACATACTTCTTTAACTCTTAGAATAACATCTAGTTAATTTCATTGCTTAAATATCTAACAATTAAGCCATTCACAACTGCCCCAGAGATCCCCTCCCTCCATGTCCAGCCCTGTATCCTCCATCCCTCACTCTTAACGTCAGGTTCTTTACTATGCTGTGTATTTACATTTGGGACCTTCATGGAGGAACTATGAATGACATTGTTTCCTTTATCTTTGTTTTTCTCCAAAGAATTTTCTCAAAGTTTAGAGAGGCCCTTGCCATTCTTCTTGTTATTGTTGGAGGATTCTCAGGTACAATTGCCATCAAGCAGTCTTTACTGGTGCTCTGGGGTGTGGTGGAAATCCCTGTGAGCTGGGACCTCCCTCATTTTCCTCTTGAATGAAATGGGATATCAGATAAGATATTCTTGCAAGTTCTTGTCACTCAAAGACTGTCAGTATACTCTATAGCTGTGGGTGCATGTGTGGGGGCATTCCCTTTCCCCTTTACCTTTTGGGCTCACCCCTGCCCCCAGCTGTTCTCCCATTAACCTTTTAACATGCTCAAGTGTCTTTCCTCTAATATTTTTGGAAGGTTGGATATATATACATTTTTTTCTCATGCCATTATGTTTTGTTTTGCCAACTTCTTTCTTATTGAATTTATTGGTGTTACGTTGGTTAATACGATTATATAGGTTTGCCCCCAAGCTTTTTAAAAAATCACATGCCTACAGAGGGGACAAAAGAATAGTACAATGAACACCCAGATACCTTTAACCTGGATTCACGAGTTGTTAATGTTTTACCATTCTCTCTTTCTCTCTTCCTTTCTCCATCTCCATTTCCCTCTCCATTTGAAAGTAAGTTGTAGACATGATATTGACCTCTATGTACTTCAGCATGAATCTTCTAAAAAGAAGGATATTCTCTTATATAAGTACAGTACTATATCACACTGGAAAAAACTAAAATTGATAGAGTAATATTACTGACATCTAGTTAATATTCAAAATTTCCCAGTTGTTCAAAATCACCTTTTGTAACTGTTTTTCTTTCCTTTGCCCTCTTCTTCTCTCTAGTTACTCTCCTCTCTCCTCCTGTTTAGAGTTTGCTCCTGAAGGGAGCGTTCACAACGTTGTCCCCTGCCTCCTCCTTATGCCATCACATGGAAAATGATTTTGACAAGTTCTTTAATGACCTTGAAGACCAATGGTGCATTTTCATTACTTACTCGCTTGACTTCCTGGCAGTACTTGGCACTCCTGCATGCTCCCCTCTTAAAATACTCAAGGCCCTTGGCTTCAGTGACAACACATTCTCCTAGTTTTCCTTTTATGTCTCTGTTTGAACTGTTTATGAGAGCTCCACTTTCTGGCAACTTTTAAATGTTGGGGTTCCTCTGGATTCCTCTTGGCCCTCTTGTTTTGTTGCTGTAGTGTTCTCTTTGGGTGACTTTACTCCCGTGGCTTTAATTAAGATCAGCATGCCCAAAGTGCCAAATCATTATTTTCAGCCTACATTATATACTATAATCCCTGCTTTGTTGGCATCAAATGGAAATTATTTTAAGTATTGTTCTTTGTAAAAGGAGACTACTTTCTTCATTTGAAATTATGAAGCCTCTCAATAACAGTTTTTAGTTAATTATTCACTTTTTAATGATAATGTATTAGCCTTGAGATTTATATAACATTGATACTAAAACACATTTATTGCCTGCATGAAACAGGCAAACAAAAAACCAGTCTTTTTATTCTTTAGACCAATTAGATGCATCTTCATCTTTTTATAAATTTTTATTTGCTGTGTGATTAATCCACTCCACTTTAGAAATTTCTTGTATCGTGAGACTCTGACAGGGACTATTCAAATATCCGCTCTAGAATCATGAACCTTTAGAAGGTACCAAGTACTGCTGAAAGGATATGAAGTCCCACCTCCCCATTTACCAGCTTCAGCCCTGGCTAGATAATTCACAAAGAAGTCAGCTTTATAGTTGGAGTCTGTTATTTGTTAGAAAATCCTGTTACAGAGACACATTTACACTCAGAGTAAGAAAAGACAATACCTCAGCCCCAATTGCCGATTATTTCCCATAATCAGAACACTTTTCATATACAATTGTGGCTTTGTTTTTAGCAGCTGCAAAAGACAAAAAAAATTAATGCTGATTGTATTTGACTTTGAGTGAATGAACTTGGCGATATAAATCAGATTTGCAATTAATAACAAAGGAGACATAAACAGAATTGCAGTCAAGACATTTAAGTTTTTTATTTCCTGAGTGAGGATTAAAGGTCATCATTGAATTTTTAAATAGAATATGTTTCTTATAAGAAAATATTTTAATAATTTAAAACCAGGGTTATATTTTTACATAGTTAAATTTCTTACATACTTAAGGATAGAATAGTTTTTAAAAGTTGATATCTTCACAATAATAGTTCTTTTAGGAAATTAGCAGAAATTAATATGGCAGAGGTGTCACAGTGCCTGTGAACTGTTCATGTGATTTTACTGACTTAGCCTATTCTTTGGGTATTGTATAGATAAAACTTTTTATTTTCCTGAGCTATGATGCAGCCAAGGACTACAATTCTTATGGAAACTTCCATAAAATGGCTTTATGTAATCTTTGTGTTGTTTCATTGCACTATTGAATAAAAGAGGGCTTTAAATGGAGCATTTAAAAATCCTAATCCTAATAAACATACAAGGAATGAGTTAAAATTTGCTGTTTTGCAACCACCATAAGAATCATTGATTTAGGTAAAAATCATCAATGAGTGTTTTGGAGAACAGAATGTATACATAGTCCCAAAGTGTGTTCCTACAAATTGTTTACTAATTTGGAAGAGGAAGAATGTACCTCTACAGTGTTGAATTTTAGGTAGACACCACCTTAACCAAGTGATCAAAGTTCGCATCACCAATAATTAACATCGTGGGCTGACTAACACACTTGAGAAAGACCCATCACTTATTCCTGCCAAAATAGTTAACCTGAATCTAATCATGAGGAAAGAGCAGGCCAGATTCAAATTGAGGGGTATTTTAAATACCTGGCCTGTAGTCTTCAAAAATATCAGTGTCATTAAAGAGAAAAAAATGGCTAAGGACACGTTCAAGAGTAAAGGAGCCTGAAGAAGTGATGGATGGTATATGTGCGTATGAACAGAGTGTACACAAGACAATGTATATGTGACAAAATAGTAACAATGGTACTATTCTTACCATTTTCGAAGATGTTTGAAAATGTTTCAAAATAAAGAGTTAAAAATATCCTAATCCTATAATGGCTGCAACCTAGGTTTATGCCCTTTACAGGTACCATGTGTTAGCCCTTTCTTGTTTTTGCTGTCTACCAACTTCCTCATTCATTGCAAACTCTGTGTGCCATGTCTTAGCATCATCTTGAGTATCTTCACTGTATACATGAATAATCTCAAAGCTGTTGGCATGTCAGTTTCTTGGCCTCCTAAACTCGAGCAGCCCTTCTTTCACTCTAGTTCAGCTGTTCACTCAGCTGTCCTGGCCCCTGTGGCCACTTGGATCAGCTCCACCTCTACAATCTTTATGACTATTGTCTCTTTCTCTAATCTCTTGATTTTCATTGAAACTTATGGGCCTTAGATCTCTCCCATGTATCTCTGTCTTCTAGCCCCATCTTGTTTTCACGTTCTTCCCCATCCATCTCTCCCCATCTTCAATTGGCTATCACTTGAACCAATTAGCAGATCATATACAGTAATCATAGTTTAGGTAACTTAAAGGAGAAGTAGTAATAGGTGAAATGTTTAATGGTCCTAGACCAGTTGCTAGCAAATTTCTGCTACACTTCTTTGATGGGAAAGCTAAGGATTTTAGTGGCTTGACTTGGATTTTTCTACAGGGACAAGTCAGATTTTTTAAATAGCCTTTAGAATTTGTCTTTATTTTTCTTGTCTAGAAGCTTCTGATTTGAGTGCTCACATTTACACATCTTATTTTGTCCTTGAATGGTTATTTTCAACTTTGCTATGTGCAATAATAGGCTGCAGCTGTGGCATTTAAAAAAATAGAGGGGTGAATTAGAGTATTTTATAACTGGAAAGGATCTTAGGGATCACAAAATCCCAAGTTTTCATTGTTCACATGAGAAACCAGAGCAGTAAAGTGACTTGCCTGACATTACACAGTTGGCACCTGATTGAGTCAGGACCAAAACAGGTCTCCGGATTACAAATTCAGAAACTTATTTTTATGACTCAATGTGGATGGGTTGGTGGGTGGGCTAGTACATGAGTAAATAAAAAGTCATAGAAATGATCTCTAATTCCCGCCTTTCTCTGACTAAAAGGCCAGAGGTTTCCAAGAATGGTAAAACTATGATGTCTTTTGTCATTTGGGGAAAGTATATAGTTTTGTTTAAACTGTCTGCAATTGTTTGGATACTGGGCCTCATGCTTTACTGTCATTTACTTCTTGTTTAAGAACAATGTTTTCCAAGGATGAGGAGGCTGTGCTGTGCCCTTGTTCTGCAGGGATGTCAGAATTTGTGGATGAGCGAGCCTTGTAGGGGTCCTTGCCTTGTTTGCTGCCCAACAAGCGGGCTTTGCTTGTTGGGCACCCTCGCACTTTCAGGTTTTTCCAGTGAAGTTGAAAGTCTTACTAGGACAGCCACACACTCTAGCAGCTGACAGATATAGAATTATCTGTAAACAAATGACAACAGTGAAAACTATGGTCCCAGCATCAAATCATATTTTATTCTCATCATGCTTTGAGTAGCTGAGGTAATAGATACTTTTCCTCCATGTTTAAAGCCTTTTGTCACTAGACAGTTCATTCTCTTTCCAGTTCATTTGAATTCATTTTAATCAGTTTTATCATACTTGTGCATCTCTCTCTTCCTGACTGGATGTCAGACCCCTTAAAGTTACATTAAATATTCTCTCATCCTGGTACCTCTACAGGAGGCCTCTACCAGCAGAATTTCAAAAAGCAGAGTCTTTAAATGCCTTATCATTCTGAATATGTTTCCTGTTTAAAGAACTATCTGTCAAATAAACTCTTATTTAAAAAACAAAAACAAAATGAACATAAGACACTACCAGTCACCACAAGGAGAAACACAAGGCAGAAAGTCTTAACTAAACTATTTCCAGGGACTGTTCCAGACTCAGAGGATACAGCAGCTAATACAATGGACCAAAATCCCAGCCTTTATGGACATTACATTCTAGTGGAAGGAGACAGACAATGACAAATGAATAAAATATATGCTGTATCAGGTGGTGATAAGTGCTGTGGAGAGAAAATAAGGAAGGAGATAGGCAATGGGGGAGGGCTGCCATTTTAAAAAAGGGTGGCCAGGAAAGGCCTCACTGAGAAGGCAGCTTTTGAGTCAAGACTGCGCTGTCTAAGGCAGTGAGTCCTGTGGGTCCTGGCTGGCATGGCTCTTCTTGCTTCGGGTTCTGAGGTTTTAAGGTGGTAGCATGTTTTGTCCACAATAGTTTGTGAAATTCTTAATGAATATCATGTCTAATTAGCAAGTCTTTGGGGGTACTAGAAATTGTTAGCCTGAAGAGAGAATTATTATTTATTATTCATGCCTTACTCTTTAAAAGAAGTATTCTGTCATTTATTGAGTGCCAGATAATATTTCTCATTTCTTATATGCCAGACAATAAGCATTTTATATTAATCGATTAATTAACATATTACTAATATCTATATTAACACATTGCTATTGTAATATATTATTATAACAGTCCTAGAAGGGCCTTTCCCCAGGTGCTAGGGATATAGCAGTGAACAAAATAAAATCCCTATTCTCATGTAGCTTAGCTAATACGGGAAGATACACAATAAGCACAAACATTTGACTATATAGAATGTCAGATGGTAAAACATGCTATGGAGAACAAGAGATCAGGTGAAGAATATAGGAAACATGTGGTAGGGAGGTGTGGGAGGGAAATATTATTCAAGACATGGTCTCATTTTTTACAGCTGATTCCAAATGCCATGCTAGGCTGTGTTGCAAAATGGCTATGAGCCCAGATTCTAGAATTACAGACATCTAGATTTGACTCTACATTTTCCCACTGATAAGCAATGTGACCCCAAATAAGTTATTTCTGAACCTCAGTTTCCTTATCTGTAAAATGAGGATAATGACACTTCATAGGATTGTTGGGAGGACTAATCAAGTCAGATCAAATCAAATCATCCATGTAAAGCACCAAGCACAATGCCTGTCATCACAAAGCAAACACTCTGAATTTATCATTTGTTTTGCTCATTGACCCCCTACACGGACATCTAGCTTCTTGCAAAATACCGTGATAATGATCACCACCAGAGAAAATAATTCATTAAAAAATAACAACAACAACAAAGAAAACAGCTTGGCAATAGAGAAGCTACCTGTGCTAGACACAGAAAATTGGCCAGGTAACTTATTAAACCTATGCTATTGCTTCCTTCTAGAAACAAAAATAGAAGACCTTTTGACACATAAGGCAATAGCTTTTATTTTTGTCTTTTTTCTGCATGGAGTTAGTGTGACAGGGAAGACAAGCCCTGTTACCTACACCATGAAGCAGCAGGACCAGAAGCAGATCTAAGCTGTCTAACAAGTTTGGACCTGGACAACACAGACCTTTTACTTTACAGATAGGAAGTTAAAGGCTGGAGGCCTAAGCTGATCTACTTTTCCCACCCCCATGGGACTAGCTAGCTCATCAGGCAGGGTTTAGTCAAGAGGCAAAAACCAAGAGTGATTTGAATAGAGAGAATTGGATGTTATCAGCTGTCAACTAGGAATCCAGTTGTTATTAGGTAACTGAAAGGGTCTCTGAAAAAAACGCTCTAAGGTATATGGAGGTAGCAACTGCAGGAAACTTACCACCTCTAGGGCTGAGAGAACAAAGGGGAAAGATTGGAATTATTAAAATTTAGAAACTTGGAGGAGGGGCCCTGCAAAACTGAGACTCAGACGTTTGAAAAGGTGGGGAGGGGACTGTTCAGCCGGTACTAGTGTTTGAGGGGCTGCTATGTGGCTGATA
Source organism: Anoura caudifer (assembly GCA_004027475.1). NCBI lineage: Eukaryota > Metazoa > Chordata > Mammalia > Chiroptera > Phyllostomidae > Anoura > Anoura caudifer. The sequence continues at coordinate 15,825 of PVKU01003888.1, read as the reverse complement.
TTGCAAGTGCTGGGTAAACTGCAAACTGAATCCAATGGCTGCAAACAAAGAGAATCTGCTGTGGGTAGGGGGAGACCACTTGCTAGGCTGTACTAACAGGAACAGGAAGGAATGTGTCCCCGTCCCTCCTCCAGCCTCAACAGCCCCTATTGATAGAGCCAAACATGGAGCAACTGGCAAAGTGGAAATGTGGCCTGTAGAGTCCCAGCCTCCAGCACCAGCAAGCTGACTAGAGTAGAGAAGCATGGGGAGAGAGGTGACATGTGATAGCTTAGTAAGTGGTGTTCATGCTCAGGTGTAGGGGCTTAAGTACAGGAATGGAAGCCTAAACAGAGATGGTGGATTCCCAAGCTGGGATCGGGGCTGGCTCAGCTTACTGACTTTGGAGTAGAAGAGGAAGTGTCTGAGATAGGGAAGTGAGCATGGCTGTCTACCTTCCAAGGCCCAGTACCCATGAAGGTACTGTGCGCTTACCAAACAAAGTAGCAACTCTGCCCATGGGGAGTAGGCTGCGGTCCCCCCAAAGGCAAAGATTGGAGAGGAGACTTACATGGCCTCTTTCCCCTTGTGGGGGAGTAGTAGAAGTAATAGTATAGCTAATAATGTGTCTGGCTTAGTGCCAGGCACATACTAGGCACTCAATAAATGGTGGCTATTATTCAAGGGCAAGAAAAGGTACAAATAGATTAGGGAATGAAGTAACTGGCCATATATAGCAGAGAGGGCCCACGATTTGGACTTAGATGACCTGGGTCCATACTAGGTAAGTGACTTGAACAAGTTCCTTGCCTGTCTAAACCGGAAGTTTCCTTACATATAACATGGAGATGATAATACTTGGGACTTAATATCTTGTAGTATAGACCTTTAACACATGGTAGCTATTTTGTTTAATGATCAATTATAGAAATAATAATAAGCTTAATTATTTATTATTGATGTTGCTGATAGTAAATAGAAGAGACTTTAGAGATCATTTATTTTACTCCATCATTGTGCAGATGAAGAAACTGAGGCACAGAAAAAAGTCGGTAGTTCTATGGAGGTTAAGAGTTTGGGCTATGGAGCCAATGAGACTTTAATTCAATTCCTTGCTGTCCATTTCCTCTTATTGTCTAAGTGACCTTAAGTTAGTCTGTCTCAGCTTTACAGTGTGGCAAGCACTACAGGAATGAATCTGTTGCTTGTCCCTGCACTGGAACATTGTACTTGGTGAACAGCGAACCGCTTAGGTGAGGGTTGGTTGGTCATGCCAGTGACTTCCACAGAGCACATCTTTCAGGTGAGCCTGGACTGTCCATAGGGAAATGGTAAGAACATGAGATTTCAGCCATGGTACTACCAATTATTTGCTTTGCAGTATTGAGCAGGTTACTTGACTTCTTCCTGTGGCTTTTCCCTATGAAGATTTTGATACTTGACCTTACGTGTACTTCCTGGGGATTTTTGGAAGCTGAACAATGAAATGAGTCTGAAACCTGAGAGCCTTGAAGGAGCCCATGAATAAACACCCTCAGATAACTAGTGTCTATGTGGTGTGCCAGAGCAGTACTTTCAACTGAGGATGCTGGGACTGGAGGCTGGATTCCTGCTTTCAAAACTCAAACTGTTCTTATTATAGTCAACTCTTAATTTTTATGTGCTAACTGGGAAAAATTATACCATGAATGAAAGGAGCCAGCTGTGTTCATTGCTCTTCACTCTAAAACTTGAGGAAGGAATAAGAGACTATATTTTAAATCTCATTTTTACCTGATCTCTTTCCTCAAAACTCTGAAGCTGCAGAATAGTTTGAAGCCTACTAGAACAGACTCAGTGTGCCTGAATAATCCACAAAGAAGACAATACTTATTTACTACAGTTACCATTTGTTTATCATGTGCTTTACATCAGGCATTGGGCTAAACTCTGCCTATGGTATCTCATTTTGGATTGATAGTAATTATGAAGAGAGAGGTGTGTTCATTCCCATCTGTGACTTATCAATTGAATATCAGGTGTAAAAGGTGGAATTAATCATACTTCTCAATTCATTGTGCATTGCTATCATTGGTCTGTGCAAGACCCCATGTTAGTTAATTAATTTTCTTATTCTTTTTTATCCATGTACCTGATGCTCATTCACCGCTCTCATAAATAACCAGTCTATTGTTTAGTGTGTATCATTTCCTTTGTATATATTCTTATGAAAAGTATATTGTGGTTTTCTCTATGTGTATTTTAAATTCATATAAAATGGTACCATGTTATATTTCATTTTGTCTCTAACTTTTTAATCTGAAGCACAACTAACTGAAGCACAACTTTTTAAAGATCCATTCATGTTGCTACAGGTTTATTTAAACTATTGCTTCCACTTGTGGCATAATACTCTGTAGTGTGCACCCACCACAGTTGCACATTCTCCTTCCTAGCGACAGCCAGCCAGGCGTCAAACTTCCTACACTGGCATCAAACTTCCTACTGCCACAAAGAAGCATTGTATTGCCATATGTCCCCTTTATGGACTGTGTGAGAATTGCTTTGGGGTATATGGTGAAGAACAGCATTGTTACTCCATAGGGCATAGATAGACTTCATATGCTTAAGTAGTGCCATAGGTTAAGTACTATTATCCCCATTTTACAGATAAGGGAACTGAGGCTTTGAGAGTTTTAATGACCTACCCAAAGTCACATAGACAGTAATTAGCAGAGCTGGGATTCAAATACAGGTAGTCTTGCTCCAAAAATTCTACTTTTAATGTCTATGACATCATTCTTCTCTGAATATTTGAGACTTGTGGACATTTTACAAAAACATGAAGGTAAATCTCATTGTTTGTAGAGTTTTTATGTTTGTAGAACTGAGGAATCCAGGTGGACTGATTTTTTTTCCTGAAGCACCTACATCCCCCCATAGCTGCATAGTAACTGTTTTTCTCTTTCATTTCCTGTGGGTATGCAGCAATAAAAGCCGCATTGATCATCCAAAATTGGTACCGGGGTTACAGCGCTCGGCTGAGGACCAGAGAACGTTATGCTCTCACCGTCTTCCAGTCCATTGAATATGCCGATGAACAAGGCCAATTACAGGTCTGTTTTGTAAGCTTGTCTCTCCTCTTGGTAAAATGCTTCTCTTTACCATTTGTTATTGAAAGAATAACAGGTTGGGACCATTTTTTTAAGCTAGGGAATGTTGATGAAAGGCTTTAATAGAAGATATAATGACTGTCTTGGAGCTAGCTATTGAGAGAGAGTATGATTTGAGATGAAGATGACACTTTTTCAGTTCTGAAATTCACATTTTTAGGAGAGAAAATGAAGAGTGTGTGCTTCACACACTTTATGAAGAGAAAAACATGGTAAAGAGTTAAAAAATGGAAGAATTTCCTGGAAACAAACCTATGAAAGTTCCAACAGAAAATATAGATGGGTGAGGAAGGCCTTTTTAAAACTTGCAAAAAATTATGTATAATCCAACTTTAATGCTTATTGATAGAAAAAAGTACTTTTTAATAATGAAAAGATCTTAGAAAGATCTCCAATATAACTGTTAATAAAAAATCAACTTATAGAACAGTATGTAGAGTTTTATCCCATATATATGAAAGAAAATTAAACATACAGCAAAAGTCTGGAAAAAGATATACAGTGAAGTGTTTCCAGTGATTATTTCCAGGGGCAAGAGTGGTATTGATGGGTGGGAGTGGGTGGGGCAGTAATTCTCATTTTCATTCTATATTGATTGTAGTTTTCAACAATCATACTTACCTGGAAATTTGTCACATAATCTTTAAAAAATAATTAGGACAATTTCAAAAAGAATCAAAGAAATTAGTGAATTTATACTTGGCACTTATAAAAACAATATACTATGATTCAATCAGGTTGTCCCTTTGCCCTGATTAGGAGCTCACAGTGTGGGCTGTCCTTGTAAGTACTATAGAATATAGTGATGAATATAAAGGTAGAGTGAGCTCTCAAATTGATATGCTTTATATGCACACATTCCAGTATTAGTGCATTCTTTAATATTGACTCTTTTTTATAACAGATTTCTTGAGATACAATTCAGTTAAAGTGTAAAATTCAATGGCCCTTAGTATATTTCTAGAGTTGTAACCATTACCAAAATAAATTTTAGAACATTTTCATCACCTCCTTCCCTCAAGAAAGCTTGATACTCATTAGCAGTCACTCCCATTCCCTGGCAACCACTAATCTGTTTTCTGTTTTTATAGATTTACCTTTCCTGGACATTTCATATAAATAGAATCACACAATATGTGATCCTTTGGTATCTGACTTTTTCACTTAGCATAATAATACTCCATTGTATGGATATTGCATATTTTGTTTATTCATTTCTTAGTGGATAGCTCATTTGAAATATTTCCATTTTTTGGCTATTTTAAATAATGCTGCTATGAATATTTGTGTGCAAGTTTCTGTGGTAACATATGTTTTCAGTTCTTTTGGGTGTATACCTACAAGTAGAACTGTGGGCCCATCTGGTAACTCTGTGTTTAACTTTTTGAGTAATTGCTAAATTGTTTTTCAAAGCAGCAGTATGATTTGACATTCCTGCTAGCAGTGTATGAGTGGTCCAGTTTTGCCACATCTTTGACAATACTTGTTATTATTAATCTTTTTTTATTATAGCCATGTTGGTATGGGTGAAGTGGTATTTCATTGTGGTTTCTATTAACTCTTGCTATTTATTTATTTATTTATTTATTTATTTATTTATTTATTACTGTTGACACTATTACACATGTCCCCCATTCCCCCCCCTTTGCCCACCTCCACTCAGCCCCCAACCCCCACCCCTGGCCTTTATCACATCGTATTGTATTGTGTCTCTGGACTATGCATATAGGTTCTTAGGCTAATCTGTTTGCCTTCTTTTATCCAGTCCCCTCCACCTCCCTCTTCTCTGAGATCTGTCAGTCTGTTCCATGTATCCATGCTTCTGGTTCTATTTTTTTCATCAATTTATTTTGTTCATTAGATTCCACATATAAGTGACATCATAATGGTATTTGTCTTTTTCTCACTGGCTTATGTTACTTAGCATAATACTCATCAGTTCTATCCATGCTGTTGCAAAGGATAAGAGGTCCTTCTTTTTCACAGCTGCATAGTATTCCCTTGTGTAAATGTACTACAGCTTTTTCATCCACTCATCTACTGATGGACATTTTAGCTATTTCCAGATCTTGGCCATTGTAAATAATGCTGCAATGAACATAGGGATGCATATATTCTTTCTGACTGATGCTTCAGGATTCTTAGAATATATTCCCAGAAGTGGAATTGCTGGGTCAAAAGGCAGTGCCACTTTTAATTTTTTGAGGAAACCCCATACTGCTTTCCACAGTGGCTACTCCAGTCTGCATTCCCACCAAGAGTGCACTAGGGTTCTCTTTTCTCCACATCCTTGCCAGCACTCGTTGTTTGTTGTTTATTAACTCTTAATTGACAAAACCATCAATGGTATTAAAATTATACATTTTTATATTTGTATGGAAAGTCTTCCTTCCCTCAACTCCCAGACCTATTCCCAGGTTGATAAGATTCCTTAGTCTTCACTCTTTATAGGAGGCAGGGCTTGGAGAAGTTATTTATGCTGTAATAAATGCAGGTCTTTGCAGATAATTGGTAGGCGTAGAAGCAGCAACTAGCTGATGGTTGGAATGCTGGTGGATTTCCACCTTTTCCTCCCTCCCTCCTTCCTTGTTTCATTTCCTAAATATATTTGACATTTAAGAATATCCCTTAACTCTTCATCTCACTACCAAAAGGAAGAGATCATAATGAACAAAATCTAGTAGCTGTCTTAGGTTGGTTTCCTACAAGCAGAGTCTGAGACAGGGATTCCAGTACAAGTGTTTTCTTGAGAGTGTTTTCAGGAAAAACCTTTAAGGAAGTGAGGAAATCAAGATTAGACAGGGGATGAAACTAGGCAAAAATATGTTTTCTGGAGAAGCTTGACCTTAGCCTGATCCCATTGGGAGCTCTGAAGTGTGAAATGCATCACAGTTTATCCCAACCTGTGGCAAGGGAGCGGGGCCTGGGCTGTAATACCCTTGTTTCAGATAGTCATTTTCTATGGGCACTCCCCCAGGAGGGTGAATATATGGTATCCTATGTGACTCTGGGGAAAGTGCCACCCATCTGCCAAGGGCAGTTCTTGGGAAGAGGGGGACAGGTAGAAGTGGGAATGCAGCTGGGGGATGCAGCTGGGGGATGAGTGTCTCAAAAGAGTTAAGGGGTCTTGCATGGAACACCAACAGCATTTGCCACAGTAGCTGTTTAGGGTTCATTAATTGATTAATGTATTTTTATTTTGTCCAGTTATCGAATTTCTTTTCCTTCATGTTGGAAAACTATGCAGGTATAAAAGAGAAAGATCCAGGTAAGTAAAAATTTAGTCTTTTGGAAAGCAATAATTAAATATTAAATTGTCCTCATCAAGGGATGTAAACTCTGAAGACAGGAGAACATTAAACATTTTAAAAGATGCCCACCTGCCTTGTCTATGTGTCCAAACAACTGGTGAAATCAGTTCAGCTGTCTTTTTTCTTCTCTGATGGGTGTCAACTAAATTGGCCATTTAATTCTTTCACTTTCAAAAAACTGAATTAAATTTCATTTTATGTTAATTTTTTAATACTTTCTCTGAGTCACAATCTATGGGTGTACAACAGTAGCTTAGTAAGGAGGATCTTATTCTTTATCCATGAAACTTTTGTGCTGAGAGATCAAAATATCTTGAATGTTTTATGGAGCAGGTCAGGGGAAATGGTAGATTAAACACAGTTAGCCCTATCATATTCTCAGTTTTCTGCATAGATATCTGTCTATTTATCTATCATTTATTTAGTCATTCTGAAATGACTAAATGAGTAATTTCAGAGACAGGCAACACAGGTGTGGTTCAAAAATGTTTTTAACATAGTTTTTAACAAGGCATGTATTTATTTTGCAAATTAAGATTTACCTGTTATCTTCAAGGTAGATGGCTAGAATTTAAAACCTTTTTCTTTAATTTGGGGCAACAATTTTTTACTCTAATTAAAAATGTTTATGGCATCTTCCCTAGCCAAGCACCTCAGTTGGATAGAGCATTGTCCTGGTACACCAAAGTTGCAGGTTCGATCCCCAGTCAGGGCACATAAAAGAATAAACCAATGAATGCATAAATAACTGTAACAACAAAATTGATTTTTCTTTCTCTCTAAAAAATCAATTAAAAACAATGATCAATATTGGAAATAAAGTGTTTATGGCATCTCAGAGCACATTTTAAATAATCTAGTGACCACCCTTTGAAGTGGCAAAAGAATTGTGTTTTCATGGCATGCTTTTAGTGAAGTACATGTGTTTGAAACTAATTAAAGCATTTAATTATCTAGGGAAGCTTTGTGAACAGTGGAATAGCCAAACCTGAAGAGTAGGGAGTGGGTGGAAATAGGTATTTTGCCATTTTCTTTCATTTAGATAATTGCAATCTGAAGAGAGTTGTTTGTGCTTCATGTTCTTTGGCAAAAAATATTTCTGAGAGGAAATATAATAATGATGAAATGAAGTAGTACTCTTTCTGCTAATAACTTAATATTTCAATCTGGCCTGTGCATCAGAAATTACTTATGGAGATTCATAGCTGCAGATGGCTGAGTTCCAGCCCAGAGATTAACTCAGTCTCTGGGTTTGTTTGTTTGTTTGTTTGTTTGTTTTTAAAAATCTACATTTAAAAAATTCTGCAGGGGATTTAAAAATATATTTAAAATTTTATCAAAGAAGAGGACAGTGGCTTAATCTTCTTATGTAAACTTTACAGAAACTTTACATTACAGAAAAGTACACAAATCATAAGTATATGGCTGAATAGATTTTCTCAAAGTAAACATACCCTTGTAACCTGTACCCAAAACAAGAAATAAAACATTATCACACAACCCATGGACACGGACGACAATATGGAGGTTGGCTTGAGGTGGAGAAAGAGGGTGGGGCTGGGTGGAGGTGAGGAAAGGCAGAAAAAGCAGGAACAACTATAACAACATAAACAATAAAAATAAAACTAAAAAACAACAACCAGAATACACATACACACAAAGAAATAAGACATTATCAGAACCACAGAAAACCCCCTGTTCTATCACTACCTACCTGCCCCATCAATATTTTTCTGACTTCTACATCCCAGATTAATTTCGCTTGTTTTTGAACTTCTCTAAATAAATGAAAGCATAGAGCTTTGAGTTTGGCTTCTTTTACATCACATCGTATTTGTGAGAGTCACCCATGTTGTTGCAATTTGGTCATTCTTATTGCTGAATAATATTTCATTCTATGGATGTACCAAAATGTATCCATTCTACTGTTTATTCATTCTACTGTTTATGGACTTCTGAGTTGTTTGTAGTTTTGGTAATTTAAATGGTACTGCTGTGCATATTATTGTACATGTTCATTTTGGTCTATGTATGTATGAGGTCTGTCCAGAAAGTATCCAGCCATCTAATATGAAACATAGAGACATTTATTGAAGAAGATACAAGATACAAGAAACATTGTCCATAGGACAATGACACCCCAGTCCCCTTCAAAGTAGGCACTTTGGGACCTTACACAGTTCTTCCAATCACCATCAGCTGTCCCAGCATAATTTCCTGCATCTCTTTGATGGTCTGAAATCTCTCCCCTTTCAAAGGTGATTTTAGTTTTGGGTAAAGCCAGAAGTTGCCAGGGGCCAAATCTGGGCATTAGGGGGTCTGAGTCACCTGGATTATTTGATGTTTCACAAAAAAATTCTGCACAAGATATGATATATGAGCAGGTTTGTTGTTATGATGAAGCTGCCAATCACCAGTTACCTGTAGCTGTGGCCTTGTGAATCATCTGAATAGTTTCTGTGGATGAATGTTAGAGCTTAATGCTAAATTCGATGCAGATTTGTTAATCTACTTGCTCAGTCATTTTGAATGTGATGGTCACACAGTACATGTACTCACTCAACAGCACCTACCACCCCCACTGACTAGTACAGTGAAGTCATTGTTCACACATGCACATTCCAGTCCGCTCTCCTTGGCTGCCAGGTTACATTGATGTAATGCAAACCATTCTCATTATATTAACAATGGCTGGACTTTTTCTGGACAGACTCCATATTCTTTCAAATTAGTGTTTTGTGTTTCTTTGTTTATATACCTATAAGTGGAATCACTAGGTCATAAGGCAGTTCCATTTTTAATTTGGGGGGACCCTTTATACTGCTTTCCATAGTGGCTGCATCAGTCTGCATTCCCACCAACAGTGCACGATAGTTCCCTTTTCTCCATATCTTCATCAACACTTGTTTGTTGATTTATTGATGATAGCCATTCTGACAGGTGTAAGGTGATATCTCATTGTGGTTTTAACTTACATTTTTCTGTCGATTAGTGATGTTGAGCATCTTTTCATATGTCTTTTGGCCATCTGTATGTCCTCTTTGGAGAAGTGTCTATCCAGGCCTTCTTCCCATTTTTAAATTGGATTGTTTGTTTTTTTGGTTTTGAGTTGTATGAGTTCTTCATAAATTTTGGATATTACCCCCATTAGATGTATCAATATGTTCTCCCATTCACTGGGTTGTCTTTTCATTTTGTCAAAGGTTTTCTTTGCTTTGTAAAAACTTTTTAGTTTGATGTAGTCCCATTTGTTTATTTTTTATTTTGTTTCCCTTGCCTGAGGGAATATATCAGAAAAAAATGTTGCTATGAGAAATATCAGATATTTTACTGTGTATGTCTTCTTTGAGGATTTTTATGGTTTCTAGTTTTACATTTAAGTCTTTAATTCATTTTGAGTTTATTCTTGTACGTGGTGTAAAAAGGTGGTCTAGTTTCACTTTTTTGCACATTAACTGTCCAATTTTCCCAACAGCATTTTGTCCGTACCCCATTGTATACATTTTTAAAGATTTTATTTATTTATTTACAGAGAGAGGAGAAGGGAGGGGGAAAGAGAGGGAGAGAAACATCAATTGGTTGCCTCTTATTCACCCCCAAATGGGGACCTGGCCTGCAGCCCAGGCATGTGCCCTGACAGGGAATAGAACCAGTGACCTTTCAGTTCACAGACCAGTACTCAATCCACTGAGCAACAGCAGCCAGTGCCCCATTGTATATTCTTGTCTCCATTGTCAAATATTAATTACCCATATAGGCATGTGTTAATTTCTGGGTTCTCTGTTCTATTTCATTGATCTATGTGTCTGTTTTTATGCCAGTACCATGTTGTTTTGATTACTATAGTCATACAGTGTAGTTCAATATCTGGTAGTGTGAAGCCTCCAACTTTGTTTTTCTTTCTCAAGATTGCTGTGGCTATTCAGAGTCTTTTGTGTTTCCATATAAATTTTTGGATTATTTGTTCTATTTCTGTGAAATATGCCATTGGTATTTTGATAGAAAGTGCATTGACTCTATAGATTAGATTTTGGGTCAAGTGCATTGATTGTTTTGGGTAGTATGGACATTTTAATAATATTAATTCTTCCTATTTGTGAGCATTGTATATGCTTCCATTTATTTGTATCATATTCAATTTATTTGTTTAGTATATTTATAATTTTCTTAGTACAGGTCTTTTACCTTTTTGGTTAAATTTATTCTTAGGTATTTTATCTTTTTTATGCAATTGTAAATGGGATTGTTTTCTTAATTTTCTTTTCTGATAGTTCACTATTGGTGTATAAAAATGCAACTGATTTCTGAATATTTTTTTTACCCTGCTACTTTACTAAATTCATTTATCAGTTCTAGTAGTTTTTTGGGAGATCTTTAGGGTTCTTTATATAAAGTATCACGTCATCTTTTTACTTTCCAATTTGGATGCCTTTGATTTCTTCTTTCTGTCTGATTGCAGTAGCTAGGATTTCCAGTACTATGTTAAATGAGAGAGGTGAGAGTACATACCTGTGCCTTGTCCCTGATCTTGAGGGGACTGCTTGTAGTTTTTCACTGTTGAGTATGATGTTGGCTGTGAATTTGTCATATAAGGCCTTTACTATGCTGGAGTATTTTCCCTCTATTCCCACTTTGCTGAGAGTTTTTATCATAAATGAGTGCTGGATGTTTTCAAAAGCTTTTTCTGCATCTATTGGTATGATCATGTGATTTTTATTTTTCAATTCCTTTTTGTGGTGTATCACATTAATTGATTTGCAGATTTTGCACCAATCTTGTATCCCCAGAATAAGTCCCACTTTATCATGGTGTGTGACCTTTTTAAAGTATTGTTGGATTTGGTTTGCTAATATTTTGTTGAGGAATTTGTGTCTGTGTTCATTGGGGATATTGACTTATAATTTCCTTTTTTGTAATGTCTGTATCTGGTTTTGGAATTAGGATAATGCTGGCCTCTTAAAATGAGCTTGGGAGTCTTCCCTCTTGAATATTTTGGAATAGTTTGAGAAGGATAGGTGCTATATTTTTTTGTTGCTGTGGTGAATATGATATTTTTCCCATTATACCTCCTCAATGATTATTGGTGGTATTTAGTAAAGTTATTGATTTATATCTATTTATTTTGTATTATGCTACTATCAACTAACATTAATGAAATTATTTTTATTGCTGATATTTATTTAATATTCACCTATGCCACATCATTAAGTACTTTAAATATATCATTTTATTTAGTCTTCCTGACACATCAGTGAGATCAGTATTATTATCATCCCCTTTTTGTGGATGAGAATACTGAGACTTAGAAGGTAACCTCCCAAAGTTGTTCATCTCATCAGTGGTGAAGTTGTAATTCAAACCAGTATGGTTAACCTCTGTATTATTTTAATTCTTCTATCAGTTCTGGGAGTTTTTCAATTGATTTTCTCAAGCACATATATTTAATCACACTGGCTACAAGTAACTTTACATCTTTGTGTCCAGCAGTCATTTCTCTTATTTTGATTTCATGTTTTGTTGCAGTAGCTGAAGATAGCAGAACAACGTTAAAATGAAACAGTGGAAGTAGGCATCCTTATTTTGTTAATGATTTAATAGAAAGACCATTATTGTTAATTTAAATTTTAAAAATTATGTTAAGGAGATTTTTTGAGTTTTTAAAAGATCAGGAACAGATATTATATTGTATGAAATATCATTTTGGCAACTACTGAGTTTGTTATAGGGACACCCCACTGTTTTAATCCAGATTCATAATTTAGAAATGAAATAACTATGAATGCAGTTCAATTGGTGGTTTTCTTTTCCCAGCAATATCTGGAGCTTGTTTTCAAAGTGATGTGGATAGTAGAGGCAGAAATTGTTTTGTTTTGTTTTTAAATTATGGGCTTAAAATTATCCTTATTCAGACTTTGAGTCTCTACTTGGTAAAAGAAAAGATTGTATGTAGGGGACATTTTCCAGGTATTTCCTTTAGAAGAGCTTGTAAGGGTATCATTCTGTTATATTTCAAAATTTTATTATATTTAGTTAGATTCATGTTGACAGAATTATGAAATGAATAGGTGAGGATTAATTCTAATTAAATGTTGTGCAAATCTCCATATATTGTTAGCATTTATTAAATTATTCTTATTAGTTATAGTAGTTATAACCCACAAAGACAGTTCTTGCATTTGAAATGTTAAAGCTTTTAATTGTGTTTATACATGACCTATATTAGCTATACATTAGGAAAAGAATCTGTGTTATTGTTTTTTTTAATGTGGCTAAAAACCAGCTGAAGGATTATGATTTGGTGTTTCCTGATACTTCATATTGAGTAGTTTTGACCAAGAATTGTTTTAGGGAAATGGTGCTTTTTCATATATTTATTACTAAATTTATAAGGAATGAGGGTTATTACATGTTTTGAAGGAAGGACGAGACTGACCATTTATCTTTTAAGAAGAATAACTATTTTTATTCTGTTCTTCAAAAATAAGACTGACTTTTAATAACCTGGACTAATGGAATTGACTTGGTGTATCAGCTGATGAGAAAGGGAGAGTTAACAGAGTATGGGTAAAGGCAATGGTTGGGAAAAGAAAATCATTTCTTGTTTATATCTCACAGAGTTGGGACTGCTCAATAAGTCTGTTATAAGATGACGTGGTGAAAGTGCTGGAGTTGTTTTGTTTTTGTTGTTGTTTTCCCAAGAGGAAAACATTTTCTGATATTTCAGTGTGCAGAGTTAAGAAGAGGAAAGTTTTCCCTTAGAACAAGATGCATCTTTAAGAATGACTACCAATTAGAAATGAGTGGCATGATCATTATGATAGTCCAGTAGACTATTTAGGCTTTACTGCCTACATAATGAATCTGAGATACAATTTACCAAGATACTCTGCATTTCTAGTTTTCAAACATAAAATGGAATAATGAACTTATTCTCAAATCTCAAACCAAATCCAGAGGAAAAATAACTTGCTGGACCACATTGAAAGTAGACATTATTACTCCTAAATTCAACTCTTTATAAAAGATCATCAGCCATTACTAAAAAAATATTGGATACACAACAATTTAGAAAGTTTATTTAAATTACCAAATATGGCTCTAGAAAACATTTTTAAGTTTAGTTCTTAACTGTAATCCCTCAGAATAAATGAATCAGGAAAAAAACATGTTCTATATACATCTGCTAACATCATACCTTCCAAACATGTTCACTCTAAATAAAAAAGATAAAAACTGCTTGCAGACAACTTCTGATTAATGGCATTAGTGGCAATTTAGTGTTAATGAGTTGAAGAGTATGTTATCATCTGTATCAGTTGTCTCTTACTTTAATAATACTGTGTATTCAACAACCACAATAGTTCAGTGTCATTTAATAAACATTTCATTTTGCTCATAAGTCTACAGATTAGCTGAGCGTGTCTGCTGATCTTGGCAGGCTTGATTTGGCAGTTTTTTGGGTCTTGGCTGGAGTAGAGTCATGTTTTCCGGAGTTCTGCTGGCTGGAGGCTGATCTAGAATGGCCTTGGCTAGGATGACTCAGCTCTGCTCCACAGGGTCTTGGAGCTTTCAGTAGGCTAGCCTGGACTTTGTGGTAGTGGCACGGTTTCAGATGAGAGAACATGGAAACAGACACATCCTTGTGAGGCCTTGGCTTGGAACTGGTATGTAACACTTCACCACATTCTTTAGGCCAACACAAGTCACGAAGCAGCTTCAAGGGCTAGGGAAATAGACTCTTGGTGAGAGTAGCTGCAAAATCACATTAAAAATAGCATGGCTAGAGGTTGGGATAGAGAATTGGGGTCACTGTTGCAATCAATCAATCTACCATATCCCCTTTAATCCTCTTCTACCTGATTTGGCCAGATTTCTGTTCTCAGGTTGATCATTTCATGGGCAGTCTAGCAAGAAGGGACACTGCATATTAGCACCTACAGAGATGGGCAATGCAGGCAACGTTATATAGAAATGTGTCTCTGAGATAGAGGTCCTTTGGAATTTCTGCCATTATGGTTTGTCATCTAACTTTATCTGCTTTGTTACCAAGAGGAAAAAGAAAATCACATCAGAAAATTTGTTTTATGCGAAGAGGGAGAGAAATCAATTATAGCTAAGTAAAATTTGAAGTGTTTAACAGGGGAAAAATTGAATGTTGCAGTTTAAGTTTCTGTAGATCATGAATAGCTGCAGATGTTTGAACCAAATACAATGCATTGTTATGTTTTCAACCCTATTTGTAAAAACCTGAGTTGTAAGAGTGGGCAAAAAATGTAGAGTTAGAGCTTCAGAGCATCAAAATACTGTGATTGACCAGTTTTCTCTGTGCTTCTTCCTCTATTCCCCACTGATGAACTCACTGCTTTGGTAAAATATCCACCCAGGAAGGGATGATGGTGATTAATGTGTGTGTACCTACTGATTTCAGAACAAATCATTCCTCGTGGTTACATGTGGGGTACTTCAGTATGCATAATAGCCCAGTACTTTACATGGGCTAGACATTCAAGAAGGTATTTAATGCATTTAAGTATGGGAATGATCATTCTTATCCCCCTTTCTGTTTCTTTCAGCAATAGTAAGTCGACTGTTTGGTTGCTCCCTCCCAGATGAAAAGAGTAAGTTGGATTGTATAGGGGTGATAGAGATCCCAGACTCCTATACTGGCCCTCGGCTGAAATTTCCACTCGCTGCCAATTCTCTTCAGGTACTGATTGAAGCGTTTAAGCAGCAGCAGGTAAGTGGAAGCAGATACTGCCTTGATTCTTGTACATATCATGTGCTCAATGACTATTTGTTCAATGCATGGATGAAAACACTACAGCAGAAATGCATTCCCTTGGGAAAAAGCTTCACATTAAGTGAGAGCTACTCTCTGCTTTGCTTAACCCATTGAATAGAAGTATCCTCAACTTCTCCAAGGAGGACATACAGAGGATCCAGAGACACATGAAAAGATACTCAGTATTGCTAGCTATCAGAGAGGTGCAAATTAAAACCGCAATGAGATAACACTTCACACCAGTCAGAATGGCCATCATAAACAAAGCAACAAACAAGTGTTGGAGAGGTTGTGGAGGAAAGGGGACCCTAGTGCACGGTGGGATTGCAGACTGGTGCAACCACTATGGAAAACAGTACGGAATTTCCTCAGAAAACTAAAAATGGATCTGCCTTTTGACCCAGCAATTCCACTGCTAGGATTATATCCTAAGAACCCTGAAACACCAATTCAAAAGAACCTATGCACCCCAATGTTCATAGCAGCACAATTTACAATACCCAAGTGCTGGAAGCAATCTAGGTGCCCATCAGTAAATGAATGGATCAAAAAACTGTGGCACATTTACACAATGGAATTCTATGCAGCAGAAAGAAAGAAA